>JAFFST010046114.1:230971-246817 GCA_022414735.1 Noturus placidus | reverse complement strand
TTTTTCACAAGGGCCATGATGGTTTGGATTTTTTTTCACCTTTAATAATAAACACCTTCATTTACAAATTGCATTTTGTGTTTACTTGTGTTGTCCTTGACTATTGTTTAAATTGGTTTGATGTTCCGAAACACTTAAGTGTGACAAACATGCAAAGGAACAGGAAATGAGGAAGGGGGCAAACACTTTTTCACACCACTGTATATGTATAAAGCACATGATAGCATATGAGTATACCACTGAAAAATTAGATAGAAAACCCTTTTCCTTGTTTTAATTCTGAAAATTATAAGACAATACATCCCACATACATTCATGCGCTATAAACAATGGAGCTTGTTATAAGTAGACTGTATAACAGTATCCTTTGTTGTATTGTCATTATGAATGTGCTTATCATTTTTATTTATGCATTTATTTATTTATTAACAATATGAATATCAGTGCATTGCCTCAATTCCTGAAATGAACAAGTACTTAAAGAATAAAGAACTAATACTTAGCTGATGCTGTTATGTGTTCATTGAGGAACAAATACTTTGTTGAATATTCATGTTTTAATGACACTTAATTGAACAAAAGAGTCCACTGATTTGCATATCCATCAGTGCACTTGATAGGAAATGGTGGAGGTACTGGCACAGAGCCACAGCTGTATGTATCAGTAAATGATACCACATGTAATTATCCTTGCACAGCTCCCATTACTGTGCTATAGATCTCTTCTAACACAGTGGGATATTACGAATTATCAGCTATTTTGAACAATCAATTTACTATATACGGCTGGACACTGAAAAAATAACCTCCACTTTTGCCTAAGAACAAAATTCTTTCTACTACATTCAGTTATACAGTACTTGAAGTATGTCTTTTAATGATATGTTGTTGCTACTGTTTAAATAGGTACATTTCTAAATTCTATTCTTGTCTCTACTCTAAGTTTCTATTCTGTCTTGCTTATCAGTGTTGATTTTTTTATTTTGTGACCCATACAATTACGGCCCTAGAAGCAATGGAAACAGAAAAAAACAGGGCAGCTGGAAAAAGAACTCATTCTTTTGGAAGAAAAAAAAGTAACAAACAATTTCAACAGAGCTTTATTCAAATCATGAACTTCTGAACAGTTCCTCAGCTACATCACACATAATTGGTCCCAACTAGATGCCCCATGGACCTTTTTGGCAATCTTTCTTTCAGATCCGCCACAACACTGACCAGGATAAAGCTCATATCATTCTATATAATACAGTGTGGGAAATAAGTATTGAAAACGTCAACATTTATTTCAGTAAATATATTTCCAATGTGGTTATTCACATGAAATTTTCACCAGACATCAATATTAACTCAATAAATCCACAAATATAAAGAATTCACAACATTAAAGTCCATAAATAAAGTTATGTGTAATAAGATTGGAATGACACAGGAAAAAAGTTTTGAACACGCTAAGAAAAAAGCAGTTCTCCAAGGTAAGGTGAGGCAAGGAACCAGCTGAAATCCATAAATAATTATACCTTCTATCTAAGCAAATTAATATCAGCTGTATTAGTAAATTGACAGTCTATAACAAGGCTTTTCATTAACAAGGTGTCACACAAGAAACATCTCATGATGGGTAAAAGCAAAGAGCTCTCCCAAGACCTTTGCACCCTTATTGTTGCAAGACATATTGATGGATTCGGATACAAACATATTTTGAAACTTCTGAATCCTCCAGAAAGCACCACTGGGGCCGTTATCCACAAGTGGAAGTATCACAGGAGCTCCTTGTAAGATTTCTGATCAGGGAGTCAGAAGAATAGTCAAAAGCGTAGCCCAAGAGCTAAGGACCACCCGGAAAGAGGTGCAGAAACACTTGGAGGCAGCAGGTGCAATCATCACAGGGAAAACAATAGGCAATGCACTCCACCGCCATGGCCTCTATGTACGCTCACCTCCTCAAGACTCCATTACTAAAGAAAAGGCATGTCCAAGCTCATTTAAAGTTTGCTACATCTCATTTGGACAAGCCGTATGAAATGCTGGGAGAGGGTAGTCTGGTCAGACGAGAGAAAAAACTGAACTTTTTGGCTGTCACACCATGTTTGGAAAAGAAATGGCACTGCACATCACTCTAAAAACATTATACCAACAGTGAAGTTTGGAGGTGGAAGCATCATGGAACGATGAAGGAATGATGAATGGAGCCCTTTACTGGGAGATTATTGAGAAGAATCTGCTGCCATACTCCAGTATGATGAAGATGACAACAGACAACAATCCAAAGCATACAGCATGTGAATAGCCTCATTGGAAATATATTTACTGAAAAAAATGTTGATGCATTCAACACTTATTTCCCTCAATGTATATAAATAATCTATAATAGTAAAATTAAAACAAATATTTTTTTACCTGACTTTAAACCAAGACCCAAATACGGCCAGCAAGACTGTTTGTGACATTTTGTTAACAAATTCTTATGGCAAACATATAAATATTTATATTACAACACAACACCATAGTCTACAAAGGTGTACTGTAAGTAAAAAATATATACTTGGAAATATAATTTTTTCAAGTAAGTCAAAGCCCTGGAACTTATTAAAATTCAAGGTTTTAAAAATCATTCATTCTGAGCAACCGTGCTATAAATGTTTGACATAAATCAAAGGTAAATGGTAAAATTATAGTCAGAACATAGCTGTGAGGAATTTATGAGACACTGACTAATGTACATTAATATACAGTATTAAAAATATATACAACATTACCACCACAAGAAATGTATGAAATTAAGGTCTTTCTGAAGAATTGCAATGCTAGTATCTCAACAAGTTTTCAGTTTTCAAAAGTTCACTTTCTATAACGCCTTATAGTGTTATACAAATATACAGTACTGAACTGAATTATATATTCAATGCCTGACTATTTAATGTTTCAACAAATCCACCTGCCTGTGAAAATCTGTTATATCTCATAGCTTCCATAAACAAATTGCTTTTGTACAGTTTAAAAGGATGTTTTTAATTTATAATTTTTGCTAGAAAAAATAGTAACCTATGTTACACATGGTGCAAGTTTTCAAAATGACTTAATTAAGTTATATTTATTCATTTAGAAAGGTAGAGTAAAAATGTGATTAATAATTTAATGTGGCTAAAAATGTGATTAATAATTTGCACTCACCAGGTTCTATGATTACTGGAGTAATTGATCATTTATCCAGCTATTTGTTAATCCATGTATTTGCTTTTATGTTATTAAAGAACACAGTGTTTCTTCCAGACACACACATGCTAAATGTATAATCATTGTTAAAAAGAATTCGTTGAAGTCATAATAGCAAAGGCTTGCAAGATCGCAGCTCATGTGGTTGTGTTATACTAGCTGCTCTGTGTGAATGTTTTTCCATCCAGGGTATATTCCCACGTCACGCACAGTGATCCCTGGATAGGTTCTGGATCCATGGCCACTCTGACTAGGCCAAAATGGTGACTGAAGTTGAATTAATGAATAAATGTATAGGTGAAGGGCAGCACAGAGGTGCAGTGGGTCCATCCTGAGCGTTACTGACTGAAGTTTCACATTTTCTCCCCTTGTCTATGTGAGTTTTCTGTGGGTTTTCTGAGTTTCTCCCCAATTTCCAAAAAACATACCAGTAGGTGGAGGGGCTACTATAAATTACCCCTAGATGTGAAAAAGTGTCTGTGTGTGTGTGTGTGTGTGTGTGTGTGCGTGTGTGTGTGTGTGTGTGTATGTGTGTGTGTGTGTGTGTATGATGGACTTGTGTCCCATCCAGTGTGTATTCTTGCTTCACATCCAGTGTTCCCATGTTCAGACTCTGGGTCTTCTGAAACTCTGACAAAGATAAAGTGGTTACTGAAGATGAAAATTTGTATTGGTGAATGTGAATGTGTAGGTGTTGTACCTGAGGAGGTCTATATGGCATCGAAAGCTAAATATGTTGAACAATCTTGAGATTCTGGAAAGTCATTATCTTCATTAAAGACATAATTTATATGACTCACGTTGCTGTTAAGAATATATTGCTGTGGGGCATATATTCTTATGAAAAAGTGGTTCCTCAGGGGATCTGTAAACATTAATAATTAATATTCACACACATATATATATATATATATATATATATATATATATATATATATATATATATATATATATATGTGTGTGTGTGTGTGTGTGTGTGTGTGTGTGTGTGTGTGTGTGACAATAAAACAACACATATTGTCTTTATTTACATTGGCTTTTAGAAACTGTTAGATTTCAGCTATTTTAGCACTTTGAATGGAGGTGCACTTTGAGTGGAGGGGGAATAAAACCCCCTAAATTGAACCCTTAGCATTTACTACTCTTTGAAAAGTCTTAATGACAAATCACCACTTTCCCTTTCACCACCTAGTGTTTCATCTGCAGTCACCCCATGGTGCTCTGGTCTCTTTAAAAGCTTGTCATTGGCTAAGTGCTACAAACCTTAGCCTTGGGCTATACTGTAGAAAATTATTCTTGGTTTCTTGCCCTGACGCCCATGCACAAGAGAGGCTTAATACTTTCTCTGTTGAATTCAATAGTCCTGAAAGATTTCTTTCCTTTACTTATAATAAATTTGAGCTGTGTTGTAGCACTTTGTGGTGATGAAGGACATGGCATGGTGTTGCTAATGTGTGAGTATATTTCTGCAAAAACAGCTGGGCAAAAACACTTAGTCCTTGAAACTTGTTGATCTTGATATATAATTTGAGAAACCAGAATTGAAAAGATCAGTGAAAAAAAACTAAAACCAATATAAAACCAATATAATTAAAATGTATTTATAAGCTATAATGTATTTATGTCTCTGCATCTATTGTTATTTAAGACATTTTAGATGAAAACCTGAAAACCTTTCCTTAAGAACTTTAGATTAAAATGTGCCTTTCCTGAAGTCAATAGAATGACCAATTACAAATATATGTTGACAATTGACTAACTACAAAGAACATTATTGCCAGTCCAATTTCTAAATAAATGTCTGCTTGTCTCATGCAGACCAAGACAGATGACGACATGAAGACATGTCAGCGGCATCGGAGGCTGTTTTTATAAAATAGTAATAATTACATTTCCAAACAAGCCACCAAGCTGTACAAACATAGGACTTGGGAACTCAAGAGAGAAGAGAGGTCATTGTGTCCAGTGGTGGATTCCCAGCACATAAACTACTGAACCCAACATCCACCAGCAACCAATCGGGCCTCTCTGACACATACCCAGGTGACCACTACTCTAGTCTTGTTGGTCTAACTACTTAATAAGTGGCTGTTAGAGGTTTTCCTGGATAAAGTCCAGAGCTGAAGGGGCCCTCAAAGCATCTAAGCCCAAATGAGGATAGCTTCATTTATCAATCTGCCCAATCACTGGTGTTTCCGAACCACATGGTGATTATTAAAATGTGCAGCATGATAGACATCTGAAACAGTGGCTCTCAAACAGATGTGATAGTCAGTCATTATAAATGGCTGATCTCCCAGTTCAAGCACTAGAATCTAAATGAAAATTATAACTGATGTTATAATAACCACCAGACGTTGCTGTGATAAAAAAAACAAACAAACAGAAAATAGACATTTTCCTCTCCTTTTGTATCTTCTACAATATCCTCCTGTGTACCATAGATATCATTATATCCTGAAGAATTTTGTTGCATTTCCAATCCTCTACATAGATGACAGATGAGAAGCGGGTAGGTATTAGAGTGGAACACTTTTTCACTTATTCAGTAAGCTCCTTGATGAGGGACGTTCACTTGAGAAAGTCATACCAACATGGAGAGAGAGAGAGAGAGAGAGAGAGAGAGTATAAAGAAGCTCATTAAGGTTTGCCATGTCTCTTACAATGCACCATTGTGGTGAACTAATGTGGTGTACTAAAAAAAATTAAATGTTTACTGAACGAAGACATCATATGATTAATGATTTTATGTCAAAAATATCCTCATTCTATACCACATATAATTTTTTGTACATTTTGTAAATTGTGCATTTGCTAGCAACAATAGCAAAATTAATGGTCTAGTTCTGCTGTAACGTTCATATGACGGCATAATGCAGGTTAAAATGAAATCTGGCTTAAACATGGCTTAAACACAGACCTATGTATGACAAGCAGAATAGTTAATGGCATTTTGGTAACATATGATTATGTCAAACATAAACATTTCTACTACAAAACAAACATACTAATCATAGTAATTTGATATGCAATATATAAGCCCTAGGTTTTGTACAGATCTGAGATTTGCATGCTATGCCTTAAAAGCCATTAATTCTGTCCCAAGTAACTTTGTTATGAAGGGTTTGTAGAAATCAAAGGTAAAATGAGCAATTATAATCAGAATATAGCCCTGAGGTATTTATGAGACAATGACTAATATACTATAAATAATTATACTTATAGTATATTGTCAAACAATTTTGATACTTTAAACTATTATGATGTTGTGATATTTTTCATACTGCCAATTTAAAAAAAGTCATTGCATTATTATATATCATCCTCTACTCCCAAATAATACAGGTTTCCTTGAACCGGACATAATCCTGCAGTGCACAAACAAAGAAAATGATAATGACGATAACAGGAAGACCTCAGAGTAAAGAACAAGTGAATAACTGTGGGCTGTTCACAACAGTCCACAAACTTCCCAAATAACTGTGCTCTCCTGCGATAGACCCCCCATATTTCATTTCTCCCTCGCTGATAGTATTTATCAGCAAAATCCTGATAAAAACAAAAAAATGCAACTTAAGCTCGAGCATGAGAAAGCCACAGAGGTGAACAGGATTACAGGGGCCGGCCAGGACAGACATTAGATTGTATGGACATAAAGGGCCATTAGAGTGTTGGCAAACTGTACCTCAAGCCCCAGATGACAGGGCTTTTCAAGACAGACAGATGAAAAATATGAAGCTAAAATTCCTCATGACAGACAGTTGAATTAGTTGGTTGTGGGCTGGAGAGGAAAAAAATTAGGAAGCTTTGTTGTGTATATTTTTTCCACATGTTCATGTGCCTTTGACTGTGTTATTACCTCATTTGATCAACAACATACTTTTTCAAAAAGCACAAACCTGGACCCTCATTACAAAGATTCATCACAAAAGACCTTGTGATTCTAGGCTTAGTGGCTACATGGATTTAAATGTAATACCCAAACTTGACAGATATACTATATACAAGAAGGGACTCATCAAACTTCTGCAGGATAATTTGTTGAAGTGAATCATATTAATTTGACAGCTTGGTCTATAATAATTGTGCTAAAACACAAGGATGTTTTTGGAATAACATATGCAACAATATAATATGAAAGGAATAAAACACGACGGGGCATGCTGATATAGAAAAAATCAAACAGTAATCAGTGATGGTGTGGTGTTATATGAGAAGACATTTATTTTATTTATTATTTATTTTTCAGCACCTTGCAAAATGTTTCATATTTTTTATACCACAGTGATTTGCCAATGATGATTTTTTTTTAACTTATTAAATATCACATATCATATCTTAACAATATACTGTTACATTTAACAATTACATGTCACTATAATGTCTATAAGTAAGTCAAAACTACTACTCAATGATCTCATTCTAATAAATGTTCGGTAATAATATTATAAAATTCACAGCCAGTACCTCCACAGCCATGATATGGAGATGCTTTAAAAGTCAGCTTTTCCAGAGTTGTCTCGATTGGCATTGTCCAATATAGGCTGAATGAGACATAGTGATTATCTTATCGAGGGCCCTCAGACAGGTAGACAGCCGCATGTTCTGGTGTGTTGTCACTTTCCTTGGCAGAGCAGGAGCCATGCCACTAATCTGCTGCAGGGATCAGTCAGATGGGAGCTAGAAGTGATGATGGCTCTGCTCACCCACCTTTTCTCCATCTCATATCCCTCACCCCCCCACCCCACCCCCATCCAAACTGCACTCTCTTGCTCGTCCTAGCACCCCTCAGGCCAAAATGTGATCTCTGTCCTGATAAAGGTCGGTGGAAGTGAGACTGCCAGACTGGCCGGGCTGGGTCGGAGCCTCTATGAGGACTCAGTGCTATACTGTCCTGGAGGGGCCGATGAATGGCATTCTCACATGTGAAGAAAGGCTAGGAGTCAGACTGGGCAGCCCTGCTGTCTGCCCCCTCCCTACCCCAGGAGACTCTAGGCGCCATGGTGTAACTGCAGTCTCAGGTATGCTCACCGGACATCGAGCGACATTCCCAAGCCCATGCCTTCCACTTTGTCTAAGGATCCTTCCAGTCTTGTCAACTGTATGTAATTAGTGTGAACAATCAGTTGGCCTCACTCAAAAAAGGCATCTGCATGTTCTCTCATAAATAAACTGCTTTCTCTTACTTAAACAAACCAGATTGATCTGTTTAAATCATTATCCTAACATCATCCTTTTCTGTATAGTCTTTTTGTGTAAGTACTTAAGATGATTACTAAATAAGTTTTGAAAATAGAATAAGTGAGTAAGATCTTAGTTGAGGTTTTCACCGTCTGTCAGCAAATGGGAGCCACGGGGCAATTTTCATTGTGGTGCATGTGGTTTTGTGGTGTATGTGCTGTCATTTATCTACACTGCAGCACAGAGGCCTACCCACCAGTCGCTGTCAGTTCATTACTTGAACATGCCACATGGATCACAATGTAATTTGTACTTTATTGAAAAATGAGTTCCCTAATTGAGGTGTTTTTAATTCATGTAAATAGTTTTATTTTACATTTTGCCACCAGTGTTACTTAAAAGATCTCTTTTGTCTCAATATATACTTCTTCTACTTGCTTAAGGGCACGGCTGAATGCTTGGTCTATGTACTCTCATCTAAGTCATATATGCAATTAGTCATGTGTAAGTTCAACTTAAAACTAAATATTTACCACAGAGTAAAACTGAGAACTGTACTCTACACTTGCCAAGGAGATACATGGATGTTTGGCATTGACAATGTGGCATTACTGGTGTAAACAAAGTGATTATTGTATTTTTAATAACACAAATTCTGAAATCTTCCTTGGGACTATAGGTTGCAAACAAGATATAATCTTGATTACTTAGTAGTGGTTAAAATAAATCAAACATTCATTCATTCATTTATCATTAGTAACCACATTATTTTGGTTAGGGTTGTGGTGGATTGAGAGACTATCCTGAGAACACTGGTTGTTGAGCAGGAATACACCCTGAATGTGATGCCAGTCCATCACAGGGCACCATGCATATTCACGCCTAGGATGCAATTTAGCATAGGCATGATATTAAAGACTCAAGTTTTTAGGAGGTGGGAGGAAGCTTGAAAATTCAGAAGAAACCCACACAGGCACAGGAAGAACATGAAAAGCACATGATAGACCCTGGAGCTGTGCAGCTGCAATAGTACAGTCAAAGTATTAGAACGACAAGGCCAATTCTTTTGTTTTTGCTATACACTGAAGACATTTGTGTTTGAGAACAAAAGAAGAATATGAGACAATAGATTGTAATTTCCTGATATTTATATATAGACGTATTAAACAATGAATATGAAACCTTTTGCATGAACCCATGCTTTTTTCAAGTGATCAAAAGTATTGGAAAATGTGACTGACAGTTTTCTTGTTTCTCAGGTGTCCAAGCTCTGAATGTCTACTTTTGGTTTGATCCCTGGGTTTCACCCGTGAAGACTACATTTGTTGTTAAAAAGGATAAACCACCATGAAGATTAGAGAGTTGTCTTTGGGAGAAAGGCAAGCCATTGTGAAGCTGAAAAAAGAGGAAAAATCTATCAGACCCATTGGACATAATTGGGCATAGCCAATACAACAATTTGAAATGCCCTGAAAATGAAAGAAACCAGTGGCATACTAAAAACCAGACATAAAACAGATTGGCCAAGGAAACAACAGCAGTTGAAGAGAGAAACATAGTGAGAGCTGTGAAGAACCCCCCAAAACAACAGTCAGTGATGTCAATAACAACCTCCACAGGCCAGGGGTGAATATATCACAGTCTAACATTTAAATAAGTCTTTCAAGAGCAGAAATGTAGAGGCCATAGCACAAGATGCAAACCCCTAATCAGCAGTAAGAATCAAAAGGCCAGACTGGAAATTGCAAAGAAATACAGAGATGAGCCACAAAAGTTCTGGAGCAGAGATTTTTGGACGAAACTAGAGATGAAACTAGATTAACCTCTGCCAAAATGATGGAAAGGCCAAAGTGTGAAAAAAGAAAGGATGTGCTTACGATCCAAAACATACAAGCTTTGGTCAAGCACAGTGAAGGTAGTGTCATGGCTTGGGTTGAATGGATGTGTCAGTTTCTGATCACAGGGCTGTTGCTGGAAGGACATTTACAAAATTTATTTGTCTAATACAACTCTTAGCACTGGCATACACATTACCATGTGAGTGTTAGTCCTCTGTCCACGATGATATCTATATTTATATGATGATATATATATCCATCCATCCATCTTCAACCGCTTACTCCTTTTCAGGGTCACGGGGGAACCTGGAGCCTATCCCAGGGAGCATGGGGCACAAGGCGGGGTACACCCTGGAAAGGGTGCCAGTCCATCGCAGGGCACAATCACATACACAATCACATACACACTCACACACCCATTCATACGCTATATATATATATATATATATATATATATATATAGCGGGCGCACAGTGGCTTAGTGGTTAGCACGTCCGCCTCACACCTCCAGGGTCCAGGGTTCGACTCCCGTTCTCCCCGTGTGTCGGGGGTTTCCTCCGAGTACTCCGGCTTCCTCCCTCAGTCCAAAGACATGCATGGTAGGTTGATTGGCGTGTCTAAAGTGTCCGTAGTGTATGAATGTGAGTGTGCATTTTCGTGGACAGAGGATTAACACTGACATGGTAAATTGTAAATGTCCTTCCAGTAACAGCCCCGTGATCAGAAACTGACATATCCATTCAACCCCAGCCATGACACTACCTTCACTTGACACTACCATCCTTTGCTCTGATTTCTTCTATCTGGAACTGTTGTTGTCCTGTCTAGTTGCATATGTTTTGCACTCATCTCACCCTGTCAGCTTTTCTTGTATGTTTTGGATTGTGGACACGCCCACTTTTTTTATTTCTCACTTAAACATTGAACAAAGAGAGATAACCTGAGAAAGAGGTACATTTTCTCTCCACAGAAAGCGTGGGGGCGCAAACTTTTGTAAACATATCGGCGCCATGTTTTAGAGGCGGAACTAACGCCTCTTGCAACACGCGCGTGCGCACATACAAAACGCGCATGCGCCATCGCTATTCCTAAGGTTCTCTCGTGTTGCGGTTCATAGTGAAAAGCGAGGTAGCTGTCATGTCTGAGAAGAAACCAACTGTAGACTTGGGCTTGCTGGAAGAAGATGATGAGTTTGAAGAATTTCCAGCCGAAGGTGGGTGAATTTCAGAAATGTGTGTGATCTGGACGACGAGGGAAAAAAAAATATTTGACGGTGTGACGTCACAGTGACTCAGCGAGCAGCTAGCCGTGCTAACGCTAGCTGTGTGCTGGCTTTGTTAACTAGCAAGCGATCTAACGTCTGTTTGTTTTTATTTTTTTACATTTTAGGAGTAATGTGTTAACGTTCTGTAGGATGTCTAAATACATGCCACAATAGTCTGAAATTACGAAAGGATCACAAATGTAAAGTTAGTTCATGTTTGCTCGCTACGTGTGTGTGTGTGTGTGTGTGTGTGTGTGTGTGTGTGTGTGTGTGTGTGTGATGCTTACAACCTTGTTATTTCAGTAAAAGTGGACCACACAGACATGTTTTGAGATTTGTCCGCGGTGTCGTTAGAGTACACGTTAGAGTAAAACAGCTGAGTGCGGTGGAGGTGCCCAACTGAGGCAGTGGTGTCCAACTGAGGCAGTGGTGTCCAGCTGAGGCAGTGGTGTCCAGCTGAGGCAGTGGTGCCCAGCTGAGGCAGTGGTGTCCAACTGAGGCAGTGGTGTCCAGCTGAGGCAGTGGTGCCCAGCTGAGGCAGTGGTGCCAAGTGTTTTCAGGGGAAAGTAGCTATTGGTTGACCCAGACAGTCGGCAGATGTCTTCAGTGGTTGATTTGCATATTCATGGAATCGTAATGATTATTTGCATATCAAACATTTACAGTACATGAATGAGGAGGAGGGGCGCACGGTGGCTTAGTGGTTAGCACGTCCGCCTCACACCTCCAGGGTCCAGGGTTCGAGTCCCACCATGTGTGGGCGGAGTTTGCATGTTCTCCCCGTGTGTCCTCCCCCAGTCCAAAGACATGCATGGTAGGTTGATTGGCGTGTCTAAAAGTGTCCGTAGTGTATGAATGTGAGTGTGTATGTGATTGTGCCCTGCGATGGACTGGCACCCTGTCCAGGGTGTACCCCGCCTTGTGCCCGATGCCTCCTGGGATAGGCTCCAGGTTCCCTGTGACCCTGAAAAGGAGTAAGCGGTTGAAGATGGATGGATGAATGAGGAGGATTTTCTGAAGACCGTGAACAGAATAGCGTTTTGTCAGAATAGAAAATACCAGATGGGTTTTATTTCTTATAGAATGAAGTTGTCTTCGGTCACTGCACTGTAAATGCCGTAAACTATTCACATATTTGGAAAACACTAGCGCCTCTGTCAAGAACACGGTCAAAATGGAACAAATGAGTAATTGGAAAACCGACTTGCATATGGAGTTACGCACATTTATTGTCTGTAAATATAACCAAAAAGAGAGTAAAATGAAGAACAGACAAGTGTGTGGGTGGACAAGCTGGGATTAGTGATTGGGAGCAATGGCGATTAGTGATTGGGAACAATGGAGATTAGTGATTGCGAACAATGGAGATTAGTGATTGGGAACAGTGGTGATCAGTGATTGGCTGTTGGGATCATAGACATCTGCAAGTTTCACTCAGTCATACTTTATACACTGGTGGTGAGTAGACCGAACTCGTATGATCATCAGCTATGATGTGAGCTGGAAAGCCATATGTAGTGCAGAATGCTTGCTAAGTGACAAGAGGCTTTAAAAAAAGAAGAGTCTCCAAAAAGTCATCAGATTTTCTGAAAGTCACTAAATTGGCATAATTAGTCTGAGGTTGTGTACTTGTGTATAACATATCTGTAAAACAAAACAAAAAACACAGGAAGTTGTTCAAAAGCCAAATCACTGGTCGCTTACATTAAACTTGTTGTTTAGGTATAGAAAATCTCCAAAAGACTTATGAACCTTTTATTATATTAATAATTTGATAGTAAAGTATCTGGCAACTGTTTGGTCGTGCTTTGTCAATATAATGTGTTTGATTCTCAGATTGGACAGGCCTGGATGAAGATGAGGATGCTCACGTGTGGGAAGATAACTGGGATGATGATAACGTAGAGGATGACTTCTCCAATCAGCTGAGGTAAAATGTTCTCTTCTAACAAGCACTTCTTTTAGGTTTATTTGTGTTTCCCAATCACGATTCTGCAATTCATTGTGTGATTTGGTCTTCTGTATTTTTTTTCACCTTTACCTGTCTAAAAAGATGAAGAGGTGTGTGTGTGTGTGTGTGTGTATACTGGCTAATTGTGAGCAACCTATATGTCTTAGAGTCTGTAAACTGGCAAATGTTAGAACAGCACACACACTGGGCTATATGTGAGCTATTTATGCTGTATTCAGAGATCATCCTTAGCCTTTACAAAATCATCCTATGTTCTTAAACAGCCTAGGTGATGTGGGAAAAAAAAACAACTGTGTGGATCTTTTTAATAGAAAGCATGAGGTTGGCTGACCTGAGCAGACAGAGCAGCATTTACGTTTATTCATTTAGCAATGAATTACAAATGAGGAAATGCTAGCAAAGTAATATATCAAGCAGAGAAAAAGTAGTGCTGTCATGCAAGATTTTTAATGGAGTTCTAGTAGAGCAAAGTGCGCACAGTAGAGCTGTAAGAACCAGTGTAAGTGCAGATTTATTTATTTTTAAAGGGGGCTGTGCAGGGGACAAGTTATGGGTTAGTTAAATGTTCACAGAAGAGGTGGGTCTTTAGCATTTTTTTCAAGATGGTGACTGATTCTGCTGTCCAGATTGAGGTTGGAAGTTTATTCTACTGCTGAGGGACAGCCAGTTTGAGTGTTCTGGAAAGGGACCTCATGCCTCGCTGAGTAGGCATTACCAGAGTCGGTCGTAAACTTTATTAATGTTCTGTCAGTTTGTTTTGTAATAAATGGTTAAACTGTCTCTCCTTGACCCTGTAGTTTTTTTTATATAATTTTTATTGATTCTTATACACTTTTCAGAGTACAACAAAATATATCAATACAGAATCAATATATTTTTTTTACCCAATAACAGCCCCTCCCACCCCGCCCAGGAATGTTTACATAAGATTAATTTATTATTCATATATTATTATTTTCATAAATTCATACAGAATATTAAAAAAATAAATAAAAATAAATAAAAAAGGGGGAGGGGTTTAAATGGATAGTAATGACAGTCCACCTCTCCTTAATCTACCTCCAGGGTGGGTACGTCCTTGAAGTAGGTAATAAACTGTTGCCATTTTCCCAAAAATGAGTCTCCGCTACCTCTGATGTTATACTTGATTTTTTTTCCAGCTTCAAAAAGAACATTATATCTTTAAGCCAGACTGATATAGATGGGGGTTGGGGAGAGGTCCAAGACAACAATATTCTGCGCCGAGCAAGCAACAATGTAAAGGCCACAACACTAGCTTGTTTATGGCTCAGAGGCTGACACTGAGATGAAACACCAAAGATGGCAATTAGAGGACAGACCTCCAAATTGATTCTAAGAATGTCAGACATAGTCCTAAAAAAGGAGTTCCAAAAGTTCTGTAGTTTGGGACAGAGTGCAAACATATGACCTCAGGTTACACGGTGAGAGTTTACATTTCTCACACATGTCAGGAACATTGCGATATATTTTAGATAGTTTACTCCTAGAGAGGTGAGCTCTATGGACCACTTTAAATTGTGTGAAACTAAGTCTAGCACAGGACGTGGTGGTCCGTATATTATCTAACACTCTGCCCCAGTAATCATGCTCAAGCTCCAGACCCAATTCCTCCTCCCAGGCACTAATGGTTTTGACATTGTAAGAATCGTCTTGAGACCAAATCGTTGCATATATCTGTGAAATAATGCCCCTTTTACGAGGATTTAGCTTGAACACCTCTTCCCAAGCTGACCCTGTAGTTGTTTGCTCATTGTTTACTGAGATGGAAACAGTTTCACCCTTTTATTTAAGGTGGGGGGAAAAAAAGGAAATGTATCTGTTAGTGGTTTGCAATAGGTTTAAAACAGTTTTTCCATCAGACATAAATTGTTTTATGTCTAATCAGAAGCGATGGTATCTTTTGTGTGTTTGTGGATTTAATCAGTTGTATTTTGTAATTTAATTTCATTTTATGTATGACTTCTTTTGGCAGAGCTGAACTTGAGAAGCATGGATACAAGATGGAGACATCGTAACATTGACCATTGGCCATCAGGAAAATGGAATAGAATTCGTTTTTGTTTTTTAATTTTGTGCTCACAAACTGTTTGTATGTGTTGATAGTTGTTATATTAAAGCTATTCTCTTCCTATCTGGTTTTAGTTTAATTCTTGTGATATGTTTCTGACGTATTTTTGTACAGGTGCTTTACAGCCACTTGAGAGATTTTTTTTTAAGCACCAGGGCGGCTGTGGCTCAGTCGGTAGAGCGGGTTGTCCACTAATCCACTAATCGTGGGGTTGGTGGTTCGAATCCCGGCCCGGGTGATTCCATGCCGAAGTGTCCTTGGGCAAGACACTGAACCCTAGATATGT
>JAFFST010046114.1:211527-230901 GCA_022414735.1 Noturus placidus | reverse complement strand
CATTAGTAAGTCGCTTGTAAATGTAAAAATGATATTTCTGTAAAGCTGCTTTGAGACAATGTACCATTGTAAAAAAAGCGCTATACAAATTGATAATTATTATTGTAAACGCATTCAAGCCTCATTTTCAGGAAAAGACTTCACATTGACAGGGAGGGGGGAAAAAGACTACCTGGAGCAGTTGAGGTTATTGTGCTCTAGGAAAGCATTTTCAAATTCAGTAGTAGTCGACTCAATAGTAGTTGTCAATATTAAAACAGATATTAACAGTAAAATATTTAATGTGTTTTGACTACAGTAGAAAAATGTCCAATGGCTAAAACTCAAATGGTAAGGTTTGATGCAAGTATTGTATTTGGTAATAAATCATTCATTACACAGTAATGACGGCGGTTTCAACTCCTATCCTCAGAAGAGGCTGATAAGCTTACCAAGATTGGAAAAAAAGTGGAGTGCAGCTGGAAATTATTTTTTTCAGGTTAAATGACTGTGATTCAGAAGGATGTGATGCTTAAGCATATGTGCAATCATCTAAGGTTTTGCTATAGCATTTACATTTTACAATGTGGGAGACACCTGAAAACTTCACTTCACTGCATTTATAGCTTAAACAGCAGCCAGACCAAACAAGTACAATTCATGTGGCAGAAAAGACTGTCAACTGAAGAGGAAAGAACACAGGACATGAAAGAGACTCGTTTACTTATGGTAGTGGTTATTTTCATATTCTTTTAGCACCTGTTTTTTGAGCCAATATAAAACAAGGAGAGTTTCTTTAGGTCAATTAAAAAATGGAGGGGTCACTAATTATTGAGTAACAGACTTTCACCTCGCTGCTTTCTTAAAACAACTTTCCACACACACATGGGGGGGGGGGGCAGTGACCCAATTTGCTAACGTTACCTTGACATCCTCTCCAAAATCACACCTGCTTAGTAATAGTGTTGATGTGTGCAGCTCAACTGTGTCACTGGATTGGTTAATCTTCAGAAATAAAAGTGTAAAAAGCACTCATAATTTAACTATGCTTATATCTACAAAGTTAATGGTTTATTATTGTGTGAATGTGGACCTGACTGTTGACTGTACTTTATGTTAATCTTGTAACATTTGTATGAAGTAAGCAGTATACTCTGCTGTAAAAACAATCATTTCATTCAGCTTGCAGTTAAATATCAGTTCACCCAGTGTGTGTGTTAAAATTCTATGCTGTTAGCATGGTGCTGAGCCAGCCACAGACATTTGCTAGGGTGTTTGAGGTAAATTTAAATTTTTTTTTGTTGTTGTCTTCGCCCGTTAGGGTTTCTTGTTGTCACCTTTGAGGTTGCTCAAATAAAGGAAAAGATTCTGGCAGTTTAGACACCACACCTATCCAGTATTAAGCTTATAGATACTTAACAGGCCGTGCTTGTGTACATATCCTGTATAAACCCACAGAGGCAGGGAAAGCGAGCTGAGGAGCAGCTCCACTGCTGTTCACAGCACTTCCCGCTGAGCCTGTGATGTTTGGCAGGCAGATTATCCAGTGCAGTGGGTGTCAGAGGCAGGGGGATGGCCATAGAGTGTCCTGCCTGGACCTGCCCACCTTCACCATTAGGATCTGCTCTTCCGCTTTGCTCAGCAGGGGCTCCCACACACACACAAGCCGAGGCCAATTTGCCCAGCCGCACACCCCTAGCAAAATGATTTCTTTGGATTTGTGGCTCTCCGTCTCAGCGCCATAATGAACTGAAATTGACGCCAGTAAGACGTCTTTTACCACATGAGAGAATCCGCTAATTCTGCTCTGTCTCTGTGTGCTCTCTTTCTGTTTTACTGTTCTTTTTCTTCTTCTTCTTCTTGGTTGAACCTTTTATCTATTAGAATTTATTCATTAGAAGTGCTTCTGAAGGTTTGTGTGATGGTTGCGTATGCGTGTGAAGGTTCGTTGGGTTTCATCTTATTCTTTTTTTTTTGTTTGTTTTGGTGGACAGACATTTCATTTTTCCAACAGATTCCGTTCTTCATTTTCAATTCCGAGACGTTTTACTGGTAGATTTAGATTACCATTGACATATAACATGGTTTAAACATGAGCACTACTTCTACGAATGTGCTTAATTTGATAGTTGAGATACTGAGCCTTTGAATTAAATGAACTGCTATTAAATCAATAATACCTGCACTTTTTGTAATTTTAACAGGGGAATACAGAGGAGCAGGAGCATATGCGCACGCACAGCCAGACATACTCATAACTTGCAAATCCACCGATACCCTTGAAAATGAGTGCTGTGTGCTGGATGATTATTTTAATTGTTGGAAAATCGGCGAGGTGTGAAAATCACTAAGTGAGAGGAAAAGCGAAGAATCCAAGACTATTTTGTTTGTGCCAGAGGCGTAAGATTGGCTTTGTGTTTGACTGAAGGTGGTCTTTTGTGGCGTCCACAAAAACAAAACAAAACAAAAAAACAGTATCATGGGGCATGACTGTAACCTTGGGTTGGGTCTATAGTGTTTCTTTTGTTCTTCTAACTGTTTCCACTATAATGTTTCTTTTGTTCTTCTAACAGCCTGTCTACATAAATCAATAGTGATTTTTTACTTTGTGTAGACATAACTGTCAAGTATTCCTTTTTTTGAAAAACCAAAAAAAAAAAAAAAAAAACAACACTTGCTAATTACCATGATTAATAAAAATGCTTGCAAATGTTGTTTATTTACATAATCCAAAAATTGAAATGTTGTTCATGATCATCTACTCTTGATTCATTCCGTTCCCACAGGTATTTTTCATATTCTCCATTATTTGTTTATTTTGTTGTTTATTATGTGGAATTTTTCTCTGCTGAGCAAGTGAGTGAGAGTGACTGCAGTTCTGTGCTGCACACGACCTCTGTGAGCTTCCCTTCCATGAGCCAAGAAAAGACAGGGGGCTGTCGAGCTGGGAGCTTGCAGCTGCTGCAATAATAGGCCTAATTGCACATTTTCTTTTGTGGGGCTCAAATTAGTGGCAGAGCACAGCTACAATGCCCAAACTGCGAGTAGAAAAATAAAAAAAAAAGGTGGGGGGAAGAGAGAAAGAGGCTCATGGGGGCAAACTGCTCACCAGTGCAGTCCATCACCACCACCCACAGCTCCCTGTCCACACCTGCACTCGCCCTCGCCAAAGTAAACACAGATAATAAGGTGTAATTACTTTAAAAATAATAATGAGAGCCCTCCATGTGACAATGGCCGGCCTGTTTATTGAGGGATGAAAATAACTTGTGAAGACACAGATGAGGGTTCCACCATCAGGAGACCCTGAAAGGCTGTGCCATGTGTTAACCTTGTCTCTCAGCCTGTTCTCCGTTGCTCAGTCTGCGGTGTATGAGTCAAGCAGAATCCCTCATTCTGTCTTTTAGCACATCCACTGTAACATCCATCTGAGTAAAGTGCTCTGTTACAGCATTTTTTATTATTACCATTATATGACTGTTGGATATTTGCTGCTATTTTCCTTTCTTTCTTTTTATTTTTTAGATATACTGATAACATTTGAACAATGAACACATTGGTAATACTGGTAAACACAAAGGTCATATTCATAATGACCTATGAACACATTCATATTGTGAATTCATAGGGCATTATATAATTAAATGACTGTATTTTTTATTGTCTATCTACTTCTATCTATTGCTGACACTGTCTATGAAAAGTGATATTTATAACGAACCACGGATACATCCATATCATGTTATAACACATTCATTAGCCATTGCACACATACACCACTTCTGAATGAACTTGTCAGTGGGTTTAAGAGTGCATATAATGCTCCAAGGTCCAAACAGCCTTAATTTCTTTAGTATTGGTGATATCATGTATTAGAACTGAGTCGATAACCGTATTAGATCTGTATTCCAGCAGTGTAGTTGGTGCGACTTGTCTGGAATGGTTTAAGTTTTGATAGATAAAGCTAAATAAAACGCTCAATACACATGGATAATAATGTTTGATGTTTTACATTATTTAAGGTTTAATGCTAAACATACTTCAAAATTATGTACAATTAAAAGATTTGGTGTAATCAACTTAAACTGAACCATTTACGTGATATAAGTGCACACGTATTAAATCATACGTCAAAATATTGCTAAATTTGGCTGAATTATAACTATGAGGATTTATTACGGCAAAGATATTGTTTAATTGAAGAAAAGACAGGTTAAGTATAACACAGATTAGTAATCTAGAATAAATAGTATCTAGTATCAACACTGCTTTTAATGCATTCTGTTAACAATTTGTAAATACATTATAAACATTGCGACTGTATAAACGGCAGTGCCTATATAAATAATCATAACAATATACATCATGCTTTATGAATGTATTATAGCATGTTATGAATGACCAAAAACCTGGCTTTGTAATGGCATTAGCAGTTGGAGTCACAAAACCAGGTCTTTGATTTGTATTAAGTGCATTGTGGCCTCTGTATTAGCATAGTTCTCTTCTGTGGTGCTGGGGCAATATATTGGTACCACTTTCTACTGAGGCTATATGTATTATGTCCTATGAATACATCTCTAAAATGTTATAATGCATTCATAAATATTTCTCAAACTCAGATGTGCACTGTTTTTAAAATACCTTCTTGCAAAGTTTTTAAAAAATGTATTATTATGATTTTTTAACTTTTGATTTTGTATTTGCCTGTGATATTTTGTATTGAATTTATTTGGCTCTCTTTACCAAAATATCAAAAAATTACTCTCCTAATAAACCGTTTTAACACATGGGCACCCTAATATTGGCACCCTTGGTAATTATGAGAAAAGAAGGCTGTGAAAAATACATTTTTATTTATTGTTTAACTTTTTGATCTTTTGTTAAAAATAAATTCACAAAAATACTCTGCTCTCATAGATATCAAACAATTGCAAACAAAATATAAAAAAAAATTCTGTTAAATATAGATGTGCAACAATTCTTGGCACCCTTTTAGTCAATACTCTGTGCTAGCTCCCTTTGCAAAAATAACAGCTCGGAGTCTTCTCCTATAATGCCTGATGAGTTTGGAGTATACATGGCAAGGGATCTGAGAGCATTCCACCATACAGAATCTCTCCAGATCTTTTAAATTTTGAGGTCCACGCAGGTGGACTCTCCACTTCAGTTCACCCCACAGGTTTCTTTATGGGTTTCAAGTCATTGTAAGCTTTCTGGCAGAGGCAGTCAGGTTTTCATTTAAAATTTTAGATTCCATGATGTCATGTATCCTAACAAAATGCCCATGTCCTATGGCAGAAAAACAGCCCCAAACATTAAAGAGCCACCACCATATTTAACAGTGGACTTGAGGTACTTTTCCATATGGTTACCTCTCTGTGTGCGTCAAAACCACCTCTGGTGTTTATTGCCAAAAACCTCTATTTTGGTTTCATCTGACCATAGAACCCGTTCCCATTCTTCTCCAGTTTGTTTTTGGATGACAGTAGAAGCTTTGATGATGTAGGTGATGTAGGTGACGTTGGATTGTAGTTTTAGAGACATTCTGACCTCAAGACACAACTAATTTCTGCAGTTCTCCAGCTGTGACCCTTGGAGATTTTTTGGCCACTCAAACCATCCTCTTCACAGTGCATAGAGACAATATAGACACACATCCTCTTCCAGGTTGATTCATAACGTTTCTAGTTGACTGGAACTTCTTAATTATTGCCCTGATGGTGGAAATGGGCATTTTCAAAGCTAGTGCTATTTTCTTATAGACACTTCCCATTTTGTGAAACCTCAACAACCTTTTGCTACACATCACAGCTATATTCCATGGTCTTCTCCATTATTATGAATGACTAAGGGAATTGGCCTATGTGTTACCTCATGTTTATACCCCTGTGAAACAGGAAGTCATGGTCAAACAATTTCCTGTTCCTAGTCAGCCAGGTGTAATAACAAAAATGTAAAATATAAATGGGAATATACTTTTTTCTCATATGAATTCAGAGGAATGCCAATAATTGTTGCACACCTATATTTAACATAGATGTTTAAAAAAATTAAATAAACCTGTGTTGTGTTTGCAATTATTAGTGCCAGTATTAGTGGAGGGCACTGTATATTTGGTTACATCTATAGAATGGAGCAAACCTGTACTGCTTTTGACCAACACATTTAGCTGAAAAAGAACGTCTCGAAACAGGAGAGCTTATCAGTTGATCCTTGTGGCGCTGATTAAAGCTGTTTAGAGGGAAATGTTTTTGGAACACATCCTATTAACTGGACATTTCTTTTGGAAACTGCTCTAGTTAGTTTGATTGGTTTGTAGTCCTTCAACAGCAAACAATCCACATGCTGTCTATTACGATATTATTGTTATGATTAAGCGATTACTACCTGATCAATCTTACAACAAAGATCAGACCAAACCTTTGTCCTGTATTTTATGTCAAGCCATTTAACAGTGTTTAATAGAAGTTAACATTACTGCAAAATACCCAGGGCTGCTAATTATCCAAAGAAATGAAACAGTGACATTATACCAGCATGCGATGTGAAGGCTGATGGTCGCTATTACAATACAGAAAGTTTAAATTACAACGACAGTCAATGCTGTTAAAGCATGGAATATCACCTAGCTGTTTCTGTGTAATTAGAAGCTATAAACCCAAAGGTTCAATTCTCCTGAACTTATTCTATTATATGCACTCATTATACTAAGAATGGTCGTTGGACAGATTTTGAATAGTTTTTTCTTTAATGGGACATCCAACAAGCTCCAACTGTGTCTTCATGCACCATCCTCAAGTTGCACGCACTGTGATACCCGGTAATTAGAGTTTGCAGGTTCTTTTTTTAAAACTCCATTTTCCTCCCTCCCATAATAATATTTTAAGCATCCACATTGAGCCATTTCACTGCATGTAATAGCTCTGGACAGTCAGAGAAGGTTAAAATTAACAGAACAATTTAAGCAGATCAAGGCTTGGCGGGGCAATTAAGCACTATTGATGTTATCCTCGCCAGTCAATTACCAGTGCTCTGATAATTGTAATTAATTAATCAACTCGCTCGTTAATGCTCTCCCATTAACACAAGAACTGTAAGGTAGACTGTGCCTTGACCTTTCAGGTGTGACACCCTCCTTTTCTGTTTTACTGAACAATTCATTTTAGTGTTATCTGCAGCTCTGTTTTATTTTATTTATTTATTTATTATTATTTTTAGCGGATATGTCCATGATGCACACACAGTTTTACGAACACTATTTACTTAGCAGAATTATGGGCAAAAAGGCTAAAAGGCCTATATGTCCTGTTAATTTGACCAATTTTTTTCATTTTTGTAACAAAAATATTTAAATAATAAAAATAAATAACATTATTCTTGCCTAATTCCTCATCTTTCAAAATAATGCTTGTATTACAAAGATTATGGTAAGGTCACACACAAATACAACAAAAATCCTATCTAGTCTTATCTAAAGTTATGAAATGTAAAAGTTAAAGGTTACAAATGAGGTCACTGTTTGTACCATTGGATTTGTACAAATGAGATCAGATTTTAAGAAATACCTGTCATTGGGACAAGCTTATATTTTCATGCATTTTGGTTTGCTAATAATGAAATTAAAATAATGAAATTAAATATTTCAAAATAATGAAATTAAATATTTCTACATTTAAAAAACACTGTAAAGGGCAGTAAACAGTAATAAATTAAACAAAGTCAATATTTCGTGTGACAAAAAAAATCTAAATAAAAGTCTTCGGTACAATGTGTGCAGTTTTAGAAGAAAATGAACTATAAGTGTTATTGAGCTTCTTGCAGAACCAGCCAGAGTTCTTCTGGAGACTTTAACTGTGGTACTTGCTTCTTATTTTTCAAGCAAAACCCAGCAGCCTTCATTGTGTGTGTGTGTGTGTGTGTTTTTTTTATCTGAACAGTGGTCTCTTACATAATATGTTCTTTAATGACATACGAACAGTTTTCCTGTAAAATATAATTTTGCGTTGGAAAACTAATGATTGTGAATCTATTTTTTTTTTGTCCTGACTAGATAACGTAGAAGTCATAAAATAAAAATCTGCAACAAAAATAGGGTGCCCAAAACTTTTGCACAGTACTGTAACTGTGAGAATAAAAGTCAGATGTATACAGTATACAGATGCCAGTATCATAACATGAAACTCCATATATAGCTTCATATCAGATTTCCCTCTCAATACGGTCTTATCAGCTCACTTGTGCATTCACTGTTAAGTAGGGAATAGAACGTGATCATTAAACTAAAAACAGTCTCATGACAGTGTGCATGACTGAGGCGAGTAAACAAAATGTGGATCCCAACTGTAGATCATGGAGATCCTTTTGAACAATGTGGCATTGGGCTTTGAGATCCTGGGAGGCCTGGAGCAGAAACACAGAATGTTACAAGCTCAACGAGGAAACAATTAATCATGTGCGAGAGGCTGTCTGCTAACAAGACAAAACCAATGTTCCAAATCTCCCTGAGGCCAGATTCAAATCTAGAAAACTGTTCAGGCACACGGCCCCTCACACACACAGACACCCAGACAGAAACACATGAGCATATGCACGCACACACACACACACACACACACACACACACACACACACACACACACACATGCTCATACACAGGCTCAAGCACCTGCATGTGTATGAGTCTGTGATCAAGTGTATCATGTTAGATTATTTGAAGATGTACTGTTTTTTTGTTGTTATGCACAGTGTCTCATCATTGTACTTGAAAGTTTTCAAATAAAATAAACAATCTCTTCATGCTGCATTTTCTCACTCCCAGTGCCAACATGGGAAAACGGAAATGTCACATTAATCATGTTTATTCAGAAAAAAAAGAGCATGCATAGTTTAAAAAGAGAACTGAGGATTGATGAGGTGTTTCTTTCTGTCTTTAGAAACACTTCATCTTCAATTTATCCATGCGTCCTGTGAGTGACGAACTCCGCTGAAATGAGTCAATACAGGCGTTGCCTACTGAAAAAAGATGGAAAATGTCAATTTTCATACGGCTGGTTTTAGGGGTGTGGAATTAAAGAAATACATAAGCAAACAAAGAGCTGGTGTGTGTTTCAAGATGGGGTGTCTGGTCAACATCACCCTGTCTGTCAGAATGAGGAGTGACACAGGTTACTGCAGGGCTTCCTGCTGAGGAACACAGTTTCTGCTGGGCGGCAGAAATAGAGCTTTGAATCATTGCTTGCTTGGCAACTCACGTATTCTTTGACTAAGAGAAGCATATGGCTTTGCACTCTTTCCTCTGAAATGTTTGGCTCAGATCTCATCAAAACGTCACTATGATTCTAAATAGTTTCCATTGTTATTGTATAGTAAACTATATAATGTTGTTCGACATATCATTTGATAAGCTGTATGGGTGATTCCATGATTGTGGTGGGTATTTTTTGTTTGTTTTAGCCCTTATTAGTTGTTAATTTAAACTTTATTTAAAAAAATCTTCTGTCAACATCAAATCTAAGAAAACATGCATTTATCCATTTGAAAATATGTTAGTACATATATTTTTTTACAAGGTTTGTAAAACAACAAAAGCTGTATTTTAATCACTTAAATGAGGAACAGGATTGAGTTTTTAGCATAGAATTAAATGAGCAAATATACACAATTTACTTAACTAGCATCCATGTTAATATTATGAGGAAATTAATTACATTCTAATGATTACCTATACATTATTATAATTATGATGATGATAATAATAATAATAAAACAATAATATGAATATTACTACTACTGCTACAACTACTACTACTACTACTAATAATAATTTCCTTTCACTTTAATTGGGTAACATAGTTGTACATTCAAAGTGACCATTTCAGCCAATATCACAATATCATTGAAAATAAAGAATTTACAAATCTTCTTCCTGTGATCTTATGCAACTTCGAGTTAAACATGTGACTTTATATTCCAAATATTTCATGGGGAGAATGTACAACAGGATTACACATTCAATGCAAAAATTACATATTAATGCAAAAATAAGTATTTTAATGACTATATTTCAATGTAAAGTGTAGGTATAGTGGGCTGAGATAAAAAAAAAGAAAAAAAGAAATTGCTGTTTCCTAAGTGCTGTAGAGGTTTTATTTTTATTTCCCAATCATGGAATCACCCAAATATATTCCATAATATCCTAAATAAATCAGAGACTAAAGTTATATAATCAGAGAATATAGTTAGTTAACAGTTTATAATTGAATGCTTCCTCCCTCTATCTGCATGCTGGCATGTCTGATGACGGCTCAGAATCTAACTTAGGGAAACATCACAGCGACAGACCGCATGCCTCCTTGGTGATGTTTGTTTTCTGTTTTGGAATTCATTTTGTGTTCTCAAAGAAAAAAATAAAACAAAACTCTAACAAAAGTTTACAGCATGAAGTAATGTAGCAATCAATGGGTTAAATGAGAAAATTCTACTGAATGCAAATAGAAATGAAATATCTAAACCTGATGCCAACCTTTAATTTGAATTAATAATGACAATTTTCAACACTTTTTCAACACCACAAAATTCACAGAACTACATATTAATAAGAACAAAATTGATATGTATATGTATGGCTGAATACTGTAGTAATTTCCTCAATAGTTTTCATAACGTTTTTTGATCCAGTTCTATTCCATGATAAGATCATCTCTCAGTCAACCTCAGGGTTCATTAATAAGAGATTTGCCTTTACAGATAAACATTAGTAAATAATTTGGCAAATGCAGTACTTCACATTTCACTAAGACAAACGGAAACTGTAATTTGCCCATGAGTTTATCTATCTATGGTACAGATCTGTTAAACATGGTGGCATTTTTTCTGGAAGAGGAAAAGGAAAAGACTTAAAGATTTTCTTGTGTACTTGTTTTGTTCAAAGATGACTGAGCGCCTTTATTTCCCACAATGTTTCTGAGCGGCCCCTGTGATCAGCAATTATGAGAATGAGTAGGAATTTGAGGGGCAAGCGTGCAGTACACAGGGGAGCAGAATAGCCAAGAGCCTTTCTTGCTCTCCGGTCAGATCTCCATGTCTGCAGGCAGCATCTGGGTCCATTTAGCAGCCTTGTTGTGCCTCGTCTCGGATTGCGGCATTCAGTGTGCGTCCTTGTTTTTTTGAAGAGGGCTAAAGCCGGCTGGTCTGGACCTTCTCAAACTACCCCAGTGCATCCGCCTGTCCCTCCAGAGGGGCAATTTTAGCCCATCCCCAGATGCCCCTCAGCATGTTTAGTGTAGCTCCTCATTTGAAATGAAAGATGCTGAACAGATTCATTCAGAAGCTGTTCTCCTTAAGCCTTTTTGAGAAGAGGGAGTGGGTGGGCCTCGGCGGGGGAGCAAGGGCTACAAGTGTGTATGTATGAGCGTATGTACTTGTGTGTGAGTGTGTGCATATGGGCAGACGGTGCAACTATGCAGTGAATAGCATCAGTGTGGCGAAGCAGTCATGACACTAGGCAGTTCTCCTCATCATGCTACTGCTGTGGCTTTGAAAGGGCTCAGTCAATCTGTTCCAAGGTCAGGTTTTAGCAAATGATCTATCTAAGCAGGATGACTGCTCACTAGATTTATTCATATTTAATCATTGACTACTGTCAAAGCTGTTTATCGCAGTCCGCACTGAAGGAAAACCAGAGCAAGTCTGACTTGTTAAGTAACTTGGCAGGATGTTATTCAAGCACAGATTTATTTTCATGTAAACAAAAAGACTGTCAAGACTTATTATACTCATTCAGTTCATGTCAGTGGCACATCCATCCATGACATACATTTCTATCTTTTTTTATTTTTTTATTCTGTTTGACATCTTTTTGTTTGGATGCACATGAAAGAATTGTATGAAAGGCTGTGTTATAATTTAGCTTCTATAATCCTAATGTAGCACTGGAAATGCTTTTCACATATGGAGAGACTTTGATCAGAACATAAATCTTTATATAAAAAAAGCTGTCATAATTATGAAAATGAAAATAAATATGAAAAATATATATTTGTCAGTACATCATTACTACATTGTGATGAAATGATTGAAGTGACTGAAAAACTACAAGCTTTAGGTAGTCCTTATATAAGTGAGACAGTTATCATCCATCCATCCATCCATCCATCTTCAACCGCTTACTCCTTTTCAGGGTCACGGGGAACCTGGAGCCAACCCAGGAGGCATCGGGCACAAGGCGGGGTACACCCTGGACAGGGTGCCAGTCCATCGCAGGGCACAATCACATACACACTCACATTCAGACAGTTATCATATATCTGTGAAAAAACATGATTAGACATGTTGCTAGGGCTGCATAAATGTCTTGAATATGCTAATAGTATCTTGCTGATTATAGATCAAATGTCTATAATTAGCAATTGGCACTATAATTACACATTTAAAAGTCTTATTTTAAATGTATTATTATATTACATTAATAATGGTCATTAATAATAGCTTATATAAAAAAACTATATACTGTATATATATATATATATATATATATATATATATATATATATATATTAAAGTAATTTGTAAAACTCTTAGACTGTCATAAATCAAGCCTTAACAAAGATTAAATAAATTTATTAATCCAGTTGTAAACTTTAAATCTTTTAGCCATCATTTAATCCTGTTTTGCGGTTTTTATTATTCCATTATCTTAAAATCAAATGAAAATCTTTAGATCAGAATGAACTTTAATGATCTTTAATAGCTGTGTATGTTAGGTTGATTTGTGGAAAAAGAAAAAGTTCCTGAAATTAATTTTTAATGCTTGTATTCACTCAAATGTACAGTTCAGTTGTGCTCATGAATTTACATACCCCTTGCAGAATCTGCAAAATGTAAAAAAAGAATAATAAAAGGGTCATTAAAGTTGCATTTTGTTTTTCAATAACTGTTTTCTGATAGTTGTTCAGGAGTCCCTTGTTTGTCCTGAGCAGTTCCCACTGTTCTTCAGTAAAATTCCTCCAGGTCCTGCACATTCTTTGGTTTTAACGCATCTTCAGCAAATTTGACCCCTTTCCATCAGTGGCTACAGTGAGGAGAAAAAGTATTTGATCCCCTGCTGATTTTGTACATTTGCCCACTAACAAAAACATGATCAGTCTATAATTTTAATGGTAGGTTTATTGGAGCAATGAGAGACAGAATAACAACAAAAAAATCCAGAAAAACGCATGTCAAAAATGTTATAAATTGATTTGCATTTTAATGAGGGAAATAAATATTTGACCCCTCTGGAAAACACCACCAGAGGACAACTGGGTGAAAGTGTTGTGGTCAGATGAGACCAAAATGGAGCTCTTTGGCATCAACTCAACTCACCGTGTTCGGAGGTGGAGGAATGCTGCCTATGACCCCAAGAACACCATCCCCACCGTCAAACATGGAGGTGGAAACATTATGCTTTGGGGGTGTTTTTCTGCTAAGGGGACAGGACAACTTCACCGCATCAAAGGGACGATGGACGGGGCCATGTACCGTCAAATCTTGGGTGAGAACCTCCTTCCGTCAGCCAGGGCATTGAAAATAACAAGTAATTACTAAGTCATTACCAAGTACTAAGTCATGTTTTGCAGAGGGGTCAAATACTTATTTCCCTCATTAAAATGCAAATCAATTCATGACATTTTTGACATGCGGTTTTCTGGATGTTTTTGTTGTTATTCTGTCTCTCACTGTTCCAATAAACTTACCATTAAAATTATAGACTGGTCATTTCTTTATTAGTGGGCAAACGTACAAAATCAGCAGGGGATCAAATACTTTTTCCCTCACTGTATATGATATCGAGATCCATCTTTTCACATTGAGGACAACTGAGGGACTCGTACACAACTGTTAAAAAAGGTGCAAACATTCACTGATGCTCAAGAAAGTAACACAGTACATTAAGAGCCAGGGGGATTTAAACGTTTGAACAGGTTTGATCGGTGCAAATTGTTATTATTTTGTCTTCTGTAAAACATGGAAATATCATATGTATCAATATAACCAGTGTTGGAAAGGGGTCAAATATGCAGAAGATACAGGAAAACCAAAGAATGTGCAGGACCTGGAGGATTTTTCTGAAGAACAATGAGCAGGTAATGACACACTGCATTAAGAAACAAGTGTAAGTAAACTTTTGAACTTGTTCATCTGTGTCAATTCAGTTATTATTGTGTCTTGTGGACTATATGTAAACATCTGTTACGTGAAATAGCTTTTTCAGGGCAGGACTAAATAAAATACAAAATGCAATTTTAAGGCTCCCGCTTATTTAAAAAAATTATTAACATTTTGCAGTTTCTGCAAGGGGTATGTAAATTTATGAGCACATCTGCATTTGTATACCAAAGCCCTAATGTAATCTAATTTCTGATTGGTGAGATTTTTTATACCAGCAGCTCTAACAGTAGTGCCGGCTGTAACTCAAATCACAAGTTTATTGAATATTAATGCACTCATTCTAATACATTATAATTTCTATAGTAGTAGCAGCTCGTTCACAGGGACTTGAAGGCTGACATTCACATAAATTGATAAAAGACATGTATGGTAATGTTTTCTGCGAGGGGATGCTTATTTAGCATATATGGAAGGAGTCTCCAGTGTCAGTGCTTTGTAACAGCCAGAGGTAAAGCTACACAGAACACAGGAAGTCTTCAAAGCAGAGGGCTTTGTGAATTCTTTATAACATGACATGTTTTTTTTTTTTGTCTTATTGACAGGCAGGAACTAACTTGTTTAACAGACACCTACACAACAACAACAACAACAACAACAACAACAACAACAATAATAATAATAATAATAATAATAATAATAATAATAATAAAGTGAATGTTATTTGAAGAAGAGGACACAAAGAATTTGCAAAAGACTACAAAGTTAAGTCATGTCAGTCCTTTTCATCAGCAGACCACTTGTAAACCAATGATTAACTTGTCAACATGTCAAACAGACACAACTTTTCTGAGCCACATCCCTGTGTGTCTGTTACTTTAACTAGAGAGTATTTAACCTCAGAGACCTCAGCGGTCCCTATGCACTGACTATTAATAGACTGGCTAAAAGCAACAAAGTGGTCCAATCACTTGTTTTCAAGTGGCTCTATTTTTAAAGCACTGAATTTAAGCAACTAAATATAGGGACATGTCGTCTTTAAAAGATGCCTATGTTCCTTGGGGAGGAAGTGATAACCCCAGGCAAAGACGTGGCAGAGGTCACAAGGTCTTTCAACATTAACCTGACACTCAGGAGAGCTGGACCTGAGATTTGACAGCCAAATTCAAACAGTCATATTATACTGATTATGAAGAATTCAGATTGCCTTTTTTGTTCTTAGTAAACAAACAGTCCTTTCTTTGTGCGTACTGAATATTCATTCTGGAAAAGGACATACATACGCAGCTGTGTGGCATTTCCATGAGAATGACACATTAAATGCCACAAACAATAACCGGTGCCCAAGGAAACACTTGAAAATGTCATATTGTTGTTGGAGTTATCAAATCAAAATACAAATTATAAAATGCAGGTTTAAAGAATTCATTAGTTCGTAAACATTATTTCAAGGCATATTAGACAATAATGGATCAAGTGGGTGCCATCAATATTTTGGAGCCAAGAAAACTTTTTTTTTTGAGGCAGAGGAAGCCTGCTGTGAAAAACACTGTGGTTCATGCTGCTGCTCTAGAAGCCCAAGAAGCCAGCAATGAAAAGGCATGAATTATTTTGAGCGCAAAACACATTTTCTTTGAAGATGATCTACTATTAGAGACCTTTTTGCTCCTGTCAAAATTGGTCGTATGCTGTGGAGAATGTTAACCTTGTTAACCTTTTGCTTTTGCCATCATTGAATTCCTTTTAATCCACCACAACGCAAATGGCAATGTGGAAAGTTCTCGCCTGCAGCCCTCGCCTGGCTTTCAACTGAAGCTGAGCAGGGTTGAGCCTGGCCAGTACCTGGATGGGAGACCTCCTGGGGGAAAACTAAGGTTGCTGTTGGAAGTGATATTAGTGAGGCCAGCAGGGGTGTTCATCCTGTGGTCTGTGTGGGTCCTAATGCCCCTGTATAGTGACGAGGACAGTATACTGTGAAAACAGCACTGTCTTTCGGATGAGACGTTAAACTGAGGTCCTGACTCTCTGAGGTCATTATCGTAAAAGTGTAGAGGTATAAACCTGGTGAAATTCCCCCATTGGCCCTTCTCTATCATGTCCCCCTAATAATCCCCATCCCTGAATTGGCTAGATCACTCTCTCCTCTCCACTAACAGCTGGTGTATGCCTGGCGTTCTGGTGCAATATGGCTACTGTCGCATCATTCAGGTGGATGCTACACACTAGTGGTGTTTGAGGAGATTTCCCCCCATCCCCCCACCCCCAATCTATGTAAAGTGATTTGAGTGTCTAGAAAAGCACTATATAAATGTAACTGTAACTAACTAACTAACAAAGGACATGAAAGCAAAGAAGTGGACTATGAAATTCAAACATCAGACAAAACTGGGTTACTACAAATAACCAGTATGAAATGGCATAATGTATATCATGTAAACAAAAGTAAACACATATATTGTTCTGTATTTGAGCTTCCTTAGTATTTTCCTTATTTTGTTTAATCACATTTTATCGGCTACCAGTCACTATGGTGAGAAACAATATTAACCAGTAAGGCTCATGCAAGTTTCCTTGAAAGCTATAGGCAGCTAGCTCCACTGGGAGTGTAGAGATAAAGAGATGATTGCTGATGAAGTTTTGGAAGTTTACTGCAGGAAGAGAAAATATAGTGTAGATCTGGTTGATAAAATCAACAAAATGTTATTTCCCTCTATTATTAGAATGGTATTTTAATCCTTTCACTGTAATTGTCATAACAGTTTTTTAAGGCAGAGTTACTAATATGGTAAGATTGGTTAACGTCAACAAATTTGTACCAACACCACTCATCCAACCAAGATTCTTGAGTGTGTCACACTTCTCAATTTAACTCTAGAAAAATTAAATGATTTTGTTTAAGATAAAATTAATTCCCACCCCTCTTCTAGAACCAGTGCTGAATTGTTTTTTTTAATGTACCAATTCTCACTGGCCAGGGCAGAATGCTACCTTCCTGTCCAAGATGTTTGGTGGCTTCTGATAAGGACTTCAAACAGTACCATTTATTTCAAAGCTGAACTGCAGCCTGATGTTTCCATAGCACCAAGCATGCGTGGGTTCAGAAACAGGTTTGGTTTATTCAGTTGAAATGTCTAAATAGACATGATTGTGTATTTGTAGGTTTTTGTATTAGTTAATCAGCCAACGGTATAGAATGATCTTTTCTGATATTTGACTCACAAGCAGAAATCCTGTTTTAATTACTGCACAAAATATTTGTATCCCGAATGCTGTTTTCCAAGTATAATTTACTTATTTTATAACACTGTATTATAAACAGAGCTTTTGTTGCCTGATGGTTTCAGGATAATGCAGCAGTTTCTTCCTTTTTTTAAAGCCCTGTCCCAGAATAAAGGGTCAGAAATCTTAATGCACAACACTGCACTCAGGTGCAGCTCCATTCAGCAGACCGATTCTGCCCCTTTTACATTAATATGTATGTTTTTAATGATACGTAATGATGGCTACTGAAATGTTGGGGTAAGTCAAAAAAGACTGGAGTTGCCACGGCAACCACCTGGGCTGTGGTGTGCAGGGTGCACGTGGTCATGCTGCACACATTATTGAGGCTGCTTTAAACACAGAGAGGCACATGCGCTCTGTAATTGCCTGTGCCATTCAGCTGCTGTGCTTCATGTGACTCTAGTCCTGGATGAATGGCTGCATTGCAGCTATTAAGGGATAACTATTAGAGAATTGTATCTCCAGCTCCTTATCTGAACCTCATTTGGTTGTTTGTAGGGATTCAAATAATAATGGGAAGATTGTTGGATTAAGTCAAACAAGAAAAGACAAAAATATTTCATGTTTACAGGGAGCATGATGATAAACGCGGGCATTTTGTGTTGTGTCGTACAATTACTGTTATTGCATGTTGTGTATTTTAGCAGGCGGTTAACACAAAAAGAGTACAATGGCTGTGTAACTGTTGGATACATACCACAGATAACGAGTATAAGAGTTTCACACTGATATGCATGCAGTTATCAGGATTTTAACATGCTACATGTTGAAAAAATTAGACATAAAAATGTGGTAAGTACAAATATTACTATTAACTGTTTATATCATGTTTGTGTACATGTAGATCAGCTACCTCTGACAACAAGGCCTTCAGGCTTATATGTTAATTCACCTGTAGAGCATCTGAATAATAGTTAATCGATAGCTAGAACAGAATAATTTATTTAAATACATAAATGAACAAACTAACAAAGAAAATAGACAAATGAATAACCAAATCGTGTTGGTTGTGTTGCTTTCTTGAGCATCAGTGAATGTTTGCACCTTTTGTAATATAGTAGTTGTGTATGAATCTCTCAGTTGTCCTAAGTATGAAAAGATGGATCTTAAAATCATATCGCCACTGTTGGAAAGGGGTCAAATATGCAGAACATACTGGAAAAAACAAAGAATGTGCAGGACCTGGAGGATTTTTCTGGAGACAAATGGGTAGAATAACTGTAGTATAACTGGGTAGTATAACTGCTCAGGACAAACAAGGGACTCCTGAACAACTATCACAAAACATAAACACAGTCGGTGATCATCCAGGCAACAACACACAGTATTAAGAATCAAGGGTATGTAAACTTTTGAACTGGTTCATTTGTGTAAATTCAGTTATTACTGTGTCTTGTGGACTATATGTAAACCTCTTTTAGGTGAAATAGCTTATTCAGAGCAGGACAAAATAAACTAAAAATTGTAATTTTAAGGATCCCGCTTATTTAGAACAAAATAAAATTGTACATTTTGCAGATTCTGCAAGCGATATGTAAATTTATGAGCACATCTGTATTTGTATACCAGAGCCCTACTGTATTCTAATTTCTGATTGGTCAGAAATTAATTTTCTATTAACAGCAGCTCTAACTGTAGTGCTGGCTGTAACTCAAATCATTATTATAATTTTTAATTATTAACAATTTGCAGATTCTGCAAGGGGTATGTAAATTTATGAGCACAGCTGTAACATTATAGTAACTTATGCAAAACTAAAGAAGCAAATGTTTACCTTGTCTTGGCTGATCCACAAGATTTGGGGTAAGAAGATAATTTATTTTTTTTAAATGGGCAAGTTGAATTTTTCCCTGTTCCTTTAAACTTACAGTGCCTTGCGAAAGTATTCGGCCCCCTTGAACTGTTCGACCTTTTGCCACATTTCAGGCCTCAAACATAAAGATATAAAACTGTAATTTTTTGTGAAGA
>JAFFST010046114.1:174073-189565 GCA_022414735.1 Noturus placidus | reverse complement strand
ACACACTCACACCCATTCATACACTACGGACACTTTAGACACGCCAATCAGCCTACCATGCATGTCTTTGGACTGGGGGAGAAAACCGGAGTACCCGGAGGAAACCCCCGACACACGGGGAGAACATGCAAACTTCGCACACACATGGCCCTGGCGGGACTCGAACCCCGGACCATGGAGGTGTGCGGCGGACGTGCTAACCACTAAGCCACCGTGCGCCCCTGGCTAACTCACTATTATAGTAAAAATTTGATCATACACTTTTTGATCATTTTAGTTACATGTGGAAGGATGAAGGAACATCTTTAAAGCCTATCACTCATTTAATGTCTCATAGTTTTCATAATTTTACAGTAAAGGTATGACAATGTTTGCACCCAACCCTAGCTCATACAGAGACAAGCAAATGAAATTCTAAAAATCTCTCATGTGTAGTGTGTATTCGGATAAATTTGCTGTACTTTACAACCACCAAATGAGTTAAAGTGGAAGTTCGAACTAAAAGAGTATAATAATTGTTCGTTGTTAATGGTCAATATAACCATAAAGCATGACAAAGGTCATCAGAGTGGAGCATCACAGTGACACCTATTAGCAGACTGTGTGTACGAGAGACATGTCAAGAGTCAGGTGGCCATGCAATCTGTGATTGTGGCCCTCTTCACACTCCACAGCATATTTAAAAGCGGGGGTAAGCTGAGCTAGGCTTTATTGAATAGGGCTCTGTGTAAGAACACATGCTGCCCTTTCAAGAGCAGTCACTCTATACCAGTGCAATGGGAATCGCACTGTAAAAGCAGCCTGCCTCGTCCTGCTCATTACCACCCAACACTTAACCTTCACACCGCACTGGTATTCAACACCACTTCCTTTTCACTCATTCAAAACAACATCCAGTCTCTCGGTTAGAAAATGCATCATAATGAATGAACAAGGACAGATCAGGAAGTTATGGTCAGTGGAATGGTTAAGAGCTTAAAGGAAAATTTTGTAATTAGCTAAGCAGTGGTCAGAGTCTATCTGGTCTAATTTTGTCTTGCTTTCAAAGAAGGTTATCATTGCTGTTTTTTGTCAGGTGATCCCTATGGGGTTAGGTGTTCTGTTCCACCTCGCTAACCCGTCTGAGCCACATGGGTGAATCAGCATGGCTGCTGTGTCAGGGCTGGTGACTCACGATCAATGTACATAAATCTGTATGGCTGAAGACCAAGCATAAGCACACTTAAACCATGTCATCCTCCCATCTGAACCATCATCACTCCAGTTCCCAACTGTCACTGTCATTTTTCAAAAATCAGGTCGTCTGACTCTACTGTAAATATATGGGATACTGTGTGAACTGTATCTGGGTTTCTTGTTCTCACACTACATACTGTAAAGAGACTTTTCTCTCTCCTTATATGGTATATTACCTACTACATCTGTAAAATCACTCGTAATATTTCATCTTTTTGTTGCGTCTCGCTACCTGATTTCATCTGAAACGCTTATGAATTTGAATGATGTGATATGGGTGATTTTTTTGGAATTTGAGATATTTTACATGAATGATGTAATAAGAGGAGTTATACATGCTAACCCCACCCCTAACTCTAACTTTTCTATTATTTCATATGAATTGAGTTGTATGAGTTGTTATGTAAGAAACAAAACAGGACAGGATGTTCTAGGAAAATCACAGATGGGGTTGTGTGATATGTTACCACCATGAAGTGTTTTATTCTTTTTATACCACAGCAATTTGTAAATAATTACATTTTGAATATTTATTAATGGGGGGCGCACGGTGGCTTAGTGGTTAGCATGTCCGCCTCACACCGCCAGGGTCCGGGGTTCGAGTCCCGCCAGGGCCATGTGTGTGTGGGTTTTGCATGTTCTCCCCGTGTGTCGGGGGTTTCCTCCGGGTACTCCGGTTTCCTCCCCCAGTCCAAAGACATGCATGTTAGGCTGATTGGCGTGTCTAAAGTGTCCATAGTGTATGAATGTGTGTGTGAGTGTGTATGTGATTGTGCTCTGCGATGGACTGGCACCCTGTCCAGGGTGTACCCCGCCTTGTGCCCGATGCTCCCTGGGATAGGCTCCAGGTTCCCCGTGACCCTGAAAAGGAGTAAGTGGTTGAAGATGGATGGATGGATGGATATTTATTAATGGACAAATACTTTTTTTTATGTGTATGTTTTTTAATGGAACGTCCACAAACCAAGTTCATTCCTAATACCACTTCTGTTATAGCAGCCACAATGTCATACCCTCACCAGCCTCTCTTTTTCTATTTCTTCGTGTTAATAAGCAATAAACAAACAAACAAATAAACAAACAAACAAATAAATAAATAAATAAATAAGGCGTGTCCGTAGTGTATGAATGGGTGTGTGAGTGTGTATGTGATTGTGCACTGCGTTGGATTGACACCCTGTCCAGGGTGTACCCCGCTTTGTGCCCCATGCTACCTGGGATAGGCTCCAGGTTCCCTGTGACCCTGAAGAGGATAAGTCGTAAAGAAAATGGATGGATGGCTGGATCGATAAATAAACAAAATGAATAACTGCAGCTTTTTACTAACAAACCTGAAGTCCTCACATGGAAGATTCCTTCAATAAATGTTAAATAAATGTCACCGTACAGATAGTGTCACCATATGAAGGATTATTCATTTTTCTTGGTGATATCATGTGAAGAATGTGATCTCATGTGAAAGAAGATTAATTTGTGTGAGAAAATCCTATCTGAAAAAACCACATGTATAAATATGAAAAGTTCATTACATGTAAAAATGAACCCATGTGTAAATGTCACATGTCCACCTCTAGAGTGAAGGCCATGTCATACTTGACTCAAGTCCAAGGACATGCAAAAAAAAGACCTGGCCAGTTTGTGTTAATGTTGGGAAATAATTATATGTTTCGTGATAAATTATGGTATGATGCACCTTTCTGAGATCTTGGTTTAGTTCCCAAATAAAGAGAATTAATTAATGTGCAAACGTGTGGGTGGATTTACAAAGAATAATTGGGTAAATGGTATCATAAACAAAGTAGGTAGTGGAATAATTGCATGAAGTTTTGCATGTTTAGGTTGCTCTAGTAGCTGTGGAGAGAGTCCCATGACGAATCTAAAAAAGTTTAAACTGGAACTAGCCACACCTATGCATAATTATGTGTCAAGTTTAAAGCCTATTAAAAGCTGCTTACACAGTGCCATATGAATGCAAAATACAAGACTATAATAACATGTTAATTTAAAAAAATATATATACTGGCTTTTTGAATGAAACTGGAATAATTTCTAGTCATTTTAATAAGATCATGGTAGTGTTAGCTCAATGGATAAGGCGTTCAAATCCCAACACCACCAAGCTGCCACTGCTGGGCCCTTGAGCAACTGCTAAGCTGTATAAATGAGATAAATGTAAGTCGCTCTGGATAAGGGTGTCTGCCAAATGCCGTAAAAGAGAAAGTAAAAGTAAAGCTTTTTTTAGTCTTCAAACAGCAGAAATGGACCCACAAATTTAATACCTGTCTTTGGGTGGTATTAATTTGTGCACAAAATCGCTTGGGGTGCATGGTGGCTTAGTGGTTAGCACGTCCGCTTCACACCTCCGGGGTTCGAGTCCCGCCAGGGCCATGTGTGTGCGGAGTTTGCATGTTCTCCCCGTGTGTTGGGGGTTCCCTCCGGGTACTCCGGTTTCCTCCCCCAGTCCAAAGACATGCATGTTAGGCTGATTGGCGTGTCTAAAATGTCCGTAGTGTATGAATGTGTGTGTGAGTGTGTATGTGATTGTGCCCTGCGATGGACTGGCACCCTGTCCAGGGTGTACCCCGCCTTGTGCCCGATGCCTCCTGGGATAGGCTCCAGGTTCCCCGTGACCCTGAAAAGGAGAAGCGGTTGAAGATGGATGGATGGATGGACAAAATCGCTTTTCAAGCTGTGGTACATAACACTGAGGGTACTTCATTAAAGTATTTGTAAATACATCATTTTAAATAAACCCCTTAAAATTTAAAAAAGCCAAACAGAAAGATTTTTCTGCATGTTTAAAGGGCACACACACAGTGCAGTAAAATACTTAAATGATATCCTATATTTAACAAACAATGTATAGTTAATTTTTGTTTGCACTAACCGGTGACATCATACCCCACAGAAAAAATGTACAGGAGTACAAATGACAGTCATAGAGAGTCCAAAATATTTTCCGGTGGCCAATTCTGTTGGTTTAGATAGATAGCTAGTGTTAGTTAGCAGTGAACACAATCTGACATTGTTGTTTACAACACATACATTTATATTGTAATTTGTCTTTTACATTACTATCTGAATTGACCAAAACTCTTATGTACAAATCCACTAACAAGACTAGTACATAGTAAATAATTTTGATCATTAATCAATGTACATTGTAAGACACAGCTTCTTAAAGAAAATGAAATAATAGATTTTATAGAATGTTTTTAAATTCTCCAGCAGCAGAACAACTAAATATTAAAGTTTACAGTGTGTATGAATAAAGTATCATAATATGATATTTTGACCATATCTGTCCCCTCTAGTTTGCATACAGTAGTGTGTGTTGTTGTTATATATATATATATATATATATATTTCTTGTAATAATTGTCTAAGGCAGAGACGTAATTGCTGCCCTTGAAATGCTAATCAGTAATTAATGAGTCATTTCACTGCTTTTTTTTCTGCTATAAAAAAAGTGTTGACTTACAGGGTTTGAATATTCTTCCCACTCAAACTTGATGGTTTTGCAAAAAAAAAAAAAAAAAAAAGATGAAATGATTGTGAGTGATTGTAATTTAACTCAGTGCCACTGAAAACAGTGCAGACTGTGGCCTTCTATTTTTTCCCCCAGCAATTGTTATGGTACTGTAGCTTTTGCTTGGGCCAAAGCAATGAAAGAAGAGAATATCTGAAGCTGTCAACAACGTGCTGAATGCACATATAAAAAGTTGTAAATGAAATGCAAGCCTAGCAGTGGAGGAAAGTTATCACTCTCCGTGGGAAGCTAGGGGAAATGAAAACAGACATGGAGGTTTGAGGACTCTGTGGGGAGAACAGAGAGAGAGAGAGAGAGAGGGGGGAGAGAGGAGAGAGAGAGAGAGAGAGAGAGAGAGAGAGAGAGAGAGAGAGTCTCCCGCGAGCAGCGGGTGCTAGATGTGCTCTTATATTTTGTCAGAAGTTGAGCTTTCAGGCACTAAGGGCTGAGTTATTCCTCCATGGCGGGCCGTCCAGGGTAGTGACGCCAGTCGCACCACAATGAGCGGCTTTGGGTTGTGGTCTAGGCCTGTGGGTTGCACTGCAGGTCTCCCACTCCACACCCCTCACCCCTTAAATCCATTCCTCCCCACCCGCCTGCATGAGCTTGGGGGTTCTCACTGTGTATTCTTGGAGTGCTTGACAGGTGGTCTTGTCCCAGGATAGTGCGTAGAGATTCAGGCCAGGTAAATGTGGTAGAAAATGTGGACTCGGATAGTTCTAGCTAGTTACAAGAACTCTCATTTCTCTTGAGGCTGCAGCTATAGTGGGATAGCGGCATAGTGGGATCTGCACATTAGGGGCTTAATGAAATAACACGTGCACCAAATATCAAATAGAAGTAAATCTGAAGGTTTTTTTTATTAATTAAAAAAAAAAAAGTTAAATATGAATCCAATTAAATGCCAGGACTGTCAGCATGGACTGTGAATTCTGTCTCAGACAGCTCCTAAACCACAGGTGTGTGCGGGAATGTTTTAATGTCAGTCATGCAGTTATGATTTAGTTTGTACCTTCCCACTATATTTTCTAAAAAGATGTAGTAGGTTCTTTTTCCTCAAAATATTAACAAGCTAGTTCCCTAATTTAAACCACTGTGACCCTGACCAGAAAGGATGCTAAGGATGCTGTTTTTTTTTTTTTTCTGGCAAGCTTTCTGAAAAGAAAAAAAAAAAAACGAATATTGAGCTTCCTGTGGTTTCGAACACACTCTCGGTGCATTATGTGTAATAATGTGCGCATTCATTCTGAATATATCTTGTATACTTTGCATGTGTTGGATGTTTCACTAAAACTCTGCTACTGCATTCAGCCACAAATGAAAGAAAGTAAAATATAGTACAGTTCCAAATCTTATCTGATCTGTTCTAGGGAACATTGTAGGGAAATTGTTGGGAAAGTGTATGTAAGTTCTGCCTTCTGCATCCATTGACATGTAACTTATGTAACATGCATAAGTGAAATTTTGTAAAGTATTCAGACATGTTTTCTTTACATTCTTGCTATTCTTTCAAAAATGAACATACAGTGGTGTGTAAAAGTAGCACTTTAGACCAAGAAATGGAATTCATGAGGTTTCACAATTGGTCCTTCATGATCACCCTTCCTGAATGCAGTATAAAAATTCCCCAATTACTCATGTATCCATCCTTTCCGTTATAACTGCGTCCAGTGTCTTTGCCTACTTTGCATAATTTGCATAAGCCAAATTACTGTTCTGTTGATTTTGCTTTATATTTGGATAGTTGTTATTCAGCAGCAGTCTGGTGAGGATATCTCACTGAGCTCAGTGGCTGGATGTGACTCATACATGTTCTCCACCTCTTTAACCCCTCAGTTTCATGCCCCTTTCCCCAGCATATTGCAAAATGAAAACACACACACACACACACACACACACACACACACACACACACACACACACACACTGCCCTATTTCCTTATGACTGGGTGATTTAACCTGCCTAAGTAGAAGAGGAGACTGTTCATGGGAACCTTCTTTGTGGAATCTATTGTACCTGTGAGTGATCAGATGTGTGTGTGTGTGTGTGTGTGTGTGTGTGTGTGTGTGTGTGTGTGTGTGTGTGAGTGTGTCTGTGAGAGAGAGAAAGAGAGAGAGAGGGAGAGGGGGAGAGAGAGAGAGAGAAGGTGGTGCTTGTCTGAGTGTTTGGCTCCAGACTGGCCCTCTCAGAGGAGACAGGTTAATAAGGAGGTAGCGCCCGGCCAGGTCTCTCTTTAATTAAGCCTGTCAGGGCCGTGTCCCCTTTGTGTCCAGCCAAACATGTCACAGAGGGCTTGACTGAAGAGCTCAAAATATCCTGACAATTCTTTACTTTGTTCATTTTTCGTCAAATGTGCACCTCCCAACAACCCCATCGCTCACTTCCTGGACTGCTCGATCTCTGACTGTAAACGTTTTGTGTGTTCATGTTTAAATTTCTACCCTTTTCCAATCTATCTACCTCTGCAGGTGAAGAACCAGCAACCATCCAGCTTTGACAATTTCAGGAAGGTGTGATGCTTGATTAAATGAAGTTTGTACTTGAGTCTGATCCACCACTTCTTTGTTGCAACTCACATTTGAATTTTGGGATTAATTGTACTTGAATTTGCAGTTCTGAAAAGGCAGCATTTATTACTAAGATATGTTTTGCTCAAAGGGATGAAAAAATGTTTTGGGCAATTGTTGATATCAAGGGTAACATTTACCTGTGTAGACTAGCAAATCCTTCATATTGGAAAATCAGAATTAATTCCAGATTATGGTTTAAATCAGAGGTCAGGACTTCAACTGCTGAGTTGTTAAGTCATGTTAAAAATTGATTAAAGAAAACTATACCTTGATTAGCTCTAAACTCTAAATGAAATCCACTAAATTCAATACATGTAACTGTAACTCAAAATATTTTACCCATCACCTTTGTAAAGTTATTTGTGAAACGTTAGGGGAAGACATACAGAGCAGGGAAAGAAACATCTGACATAGGCACTTAATAATGATGAGTATAATGATGAGTATAATGATGGGGGGGGGGGGGGGGGGGGGGGGGCGGCATTAGAAAATTTTCTTACAGATTTTATTGTTTTGTAGAAGCTCCAATCTCTTTTGTGTAATCTAAGCTCTTTTCTACTTTAAATACAGAACTATAGTTAATTTATACCCCACTCTGAGCACCAATTTAAACTACACACTCTGAGATCATTAACATTTTTACTATATAGTATAATTCATGGAAGTTTCTCCGCTGTGCTTTATCAAGGACTGATCATTTGACTGGTCTTCCCTTAACTAATGTAAGGTACGATACTTTGAATTGAAATGAAGACTGGTGATGCTGTCTATGAGACTGAAGTGCATCCTACATCTATGATGAAGCAGCTCCGTGGCAAACACTTAAAACTGCTTTAATAAAATCAGCACAGAGTGTTTACTGAAAAGTGAGGAATCAGGAGGATATGACTTCACTTTCTTTGAACCCTCACATAAACAGGAATCATGAGAGAGCTGTAGACATTTACCAAAGCTGAAATAGGTGATTACATTAAAAAAAAGAAAGAAAGAAAAGAAAATTCCCCTAAGGTCTTACTTAATGATACGTTTGGTCTCATGTTGCTGTGTGGTCATTTTGGACCCTTACTCACCCACACAATAAACACTGTTACTTTTGGGTTTTGTGTGTGGCTACAGGTTGAGGTTTATCTTTATGGCATATTTGGATTGTTCTGTTTGTATTCAGACTCAAAGTCTTGAACATTATAATTGAAGTCTGCGTATACTTTGGCTAAGCTTACTTTTTAAACTAGGGGACATAGACTTTTCTCTCATTGCTGCATTGCGATCATCGCAATGTCTGGACGCTCCACATCAATAATGTTTGTTATCGCGGGGAGATCTGGAGATCTGGACGCACGGGTTCGGCTTTAGCATGAAACATCTCCTGGCCACAAGTCGTGCTTCCTTAAGCGCCTGTCTTTTTTAATCATCTTGTTTCCTAATTATAGGTCTGCTACCACAGCTTCTGGGCGTGGTCCCCCGAGAAAGCCATAAAGCTTACGGTAAGGGCTCAGCCTTCACCACATCAGCCTCGGACTGTTTACCATCAAACCACTCTACTCCCCAAACACACACACACACACACACACACACACACACATTTATCCTCTTCTACCCACCGACGTCATACACACAAGACCATGTTTGCCTACAAGCTACCTGAGCACCCATGTCGAAATCAGAAGGAATACAGCCCAACTTTGTGAACACTTCTATGTTTAGTAGTGAATTTAAATTTGCAATGAAAACAGTAAAGTCTTGGATTATCATAGAGTAGATCTTAAAGTAACTACCAGTGGCATAGCTGGATATTAATTCCAGAAGCGTGTTAGAGAATATAGTAAATATAAACGCTGTGAGATTTGCCAACCTAAATGATTGGATAAACGTGTTGTGCTCAAGCATACTACAATATATTTCCACTGACCCTTCACTTAGTATTTGTTACTTTTTCAAAGTGCATTGATTTAGAAATAGCATTTTCACAATACAGGAGGTCTTTGGATTTTAGCTGGCTACTATTTTTCAAAATAAATCACATTAATCAGGAGAACAGTGCATTATCCTGAATGAATAATCATAGCCCCTAATGGCCAATGAAATAATAGCTTCATGTATGAATACTACTGCTCATTTGAATGAAACTAATCTGAAGCGTGTAGTTCTGAAAGTGTCGAACTGCTAACAACTAATTATTAAATATAAACTCTTTATGCTTTATGTTGTATTATACCATGATGCTGTTGAAAACTCGATTCTGATTGGTCAGATGGTGTTGGTTAAGTTACAAGTGAGGGTGGCGCAGTGAAGACATGGGTAGTGTTGCCACCTCCACAACAGCTCCAGAGTCCCTGGTTCAATCCTGAGCTGGGGTTACTTTCTATCCAGAGTTTTTCTCCAGAGGTTTCATTCCACTTTCTAGTAATAAGTCAGAACGTAGATTGGCCCAAAGATGTGAATGAGTGTGTGTGCAAGCGATGGACTGGAATCCAATGAAGGATCTATTCCTGCTTCATGTCCAGTGTTTTCTCATGTTGTTTAACAGAAATGTGTTCACCATACTGTCGATAAACTGCAAGTTGAAATCCTGAGGATGCGACAGTCATCTATAGCGGGGAGAGTGTGCAAACAAAACTGTAATTGTTGGAAAGTTGCCATGGTATAAAGCACTACTGGGTGTGCAGTCTTAGAATAAAACAATAATCAACGACAGGGTTGTATGATGTGGCCATGATCCAAAACAAGCACTCTTGAGCTTTATTCCTTGTATTTGGTAATCCTTAAGGAACTTGATGGACCTTTTAACCCTTTTGTGATGTGTTTGAAAGGACACTTGAGTCCAGTGCTTAAACCTTGTTCGATACCATGTTTCATAGTGTTTCCTCACCTCTAGATCACAGACAACAGAATACTGCAACTCCTTATCATGTTACACCTTCTAAAACCCATTCAGAAGGTCACTGACCTGTCACATTATCACTGAGTCACCAGCAGACCTCGGAGAGTCTGAACACGGCCATCCTGTATTCTCTGCTTCTCTCTTCTGTTCCCTGTTCTGGTTTTTGTTTTGTTTTGGGGCTTTTTTTTTTCATGCAAGACATCCATTTGGACATCAGAGCACATGTTTCTTTGAGCTTAGAGTAGCTGGGCCATTTGTGCCCTGTGGCAGTGCACTGTGTGTGTGGATGTGATTGTTTTTCTGTGTGCTTGCGTGTGACCTGACCTAGGATCGGGTGGTGCCTGAGAGAGCGAGACAGACAGACAGAGCTGCTACCTGAGAGGTTTGTATGTTTGATCATTGAGCTGTCAGACAGCCTCACATCCCCCCTTCCTCCTTCCAGGTCTGCATTGACCTCCGCCATCGTCCCTGCTCTTTCAAAGAGCCGCTTTCATTACCAAAGCACAATATTCTGGGATTCACATACGTAATTCTGTGTGCATAGGTCCGTTTTCCATTACCTGTCGTAGACACTTGCATAATTGCGGGTCCTGATTAAACTGTCACAGGTTTAGCAGACCCTCAGGATTGTTTGGTGATATTTAGACTGCACATCCTGAACTGAAATTCCCCTCTGAAGCACATACAGAATGGTGGCTTGTGCTGGCCTGAGTGGATATGTTTTCCCTTGTGTGATTTTTCTGACAGCTTCTTTCATCCAGGTCGAACCCCCGGCGTGAACACTGGCAAGCCGCCCTCCTTTTCACACGCCTCTACGCATGCCATGCACTAACAGCCCTGTTTATTGACACTGCAGTCATGGCAAATCAAATGGATTTATTTGGTTTTGGGGGGGGGGGGGGGGGGGGACTAAACTGATGGTTGGAGAATGGTGAACACTTTTGTCTCAATAGAGTTACAGAGATGAGAGAGAGAGAGAGAGAAAGCACAGTGGTGGTGGCTAATACATTTTTGTGGAGCTTTTAAACTGCTAAGTCCTCTTCTCTCATCTCCTCTCACATTGCAGCTTCTCAACTAGACTCTTGGCATTTGCCAAGGAGTAATAATTATTTGGTAAGAACAGCATGCTTCACTGACTGAGAAGTTGGCTGGATGCTTATCTCCTGCTTGCTGGGCTTCATTTGAAGACCGGGTTACTTAAATACTTGCACAGCCAATATAAAGAGCTGCAGTGAGAGACTGGAAAACATAGCATGCATACAGTGATGCATTGTTCATTTTCAGTGCAAACTATAAAACTGTCATTTAACCCCCTTACTCTTTTTAAACCCTTGTAATGCTTTTGTTTTGTCTGTTGTTAAATAGTTTGGTGTTATTTTTTTTTACTACTTTACTCTCAGGATGTGGAATCATCGCTGTAAAGGTGGGAACAGGGTTCCATTTGAGCAGAAATGTAATGGGGCGCTGTACCCCTGCTTTAAAAAAAAAACAAATAAAAATAAATAAATAAAAAGCTTATATTTATATATAAAATGAAAAAAAAATTAACAATTAATATGACATAAAATATATATATATATATAAAAATGCACTATTAGTAGTGATTTTTGGTCATTGCCTGGTATAACTGGTGGCGTTGAACATTGCATGTGAGTGAATGTTAATAGAAGAGCGTTTATGTACGCGCCTGGCTGCCTGCTAGAAATAAAGTAGAAGTAAAGTAGAAGTACAGCCCTGTGACAGTGTGTGTGAGTAGCAGTTCTTGTACATTACTGTGTTTGTCCTGGGGCTGTGCTTTTGGCAGTAAAGTGTGCCTCAGATACCTTCATCACATTCATTCCTGGTGCCCCACCTTGCCTTGTAATTACAGCTGAATTACTGGCCTGCCACTGTCTCTGTCACTCTGCACACAAATCCCATTTCTCTCCCAACATACATCACAATAGGCCATGCTAAATGCTTCTCTCTCACAGCTGATTGAACCATTCTGTCATTAATCAAAGTCTTTTGTTGTTTATAGTTTGTTTTGTTTCTAGAAACTCTTTCAAATTTCCAATTAGTGTCCAACTGATATGAAATTGCTCTCATGGCCAATTCTCCAACTAACTATAAAAGATTATTTTTCATATCTAAAACGCAGCTTGTCTAGTCCGGTTTTTAATTTTCTCTGGAAGGGAAGTATAGGTCATTCTGCTCAATTCTATTTAAAGATGTATAATAATCTTTCCTTTGAATATGGTAATGCTTACTAAATGTGCTTGCTTGCAAGATTAAGACTCATTTACAATATTCCCGTAAGTCAGATCTGTCAGTGCACAATTCATCATTTGTGTCTCTGTGGAATGAGGGAGAGAAGACCAACAACAAACAAACTGTGAGGGTCTTATTGTTCAAAGGAGAAGCTCAAAGTAGGAGAAGAAATCCATGGAAACAGATTTCCATCTAATTGCGGCTGTGCTGCCTTCCTGCATGCAACCTCAGTAACTAGGAGCAACAGGAAAGATAGGGCACGGAGGCGGCAGGCTGCCAGGCTCTCGGGTGAGACGTGTTGAAATGTGGCCATAATCAACCCAGATATGACTGTGTCAAAGCAGAAGTGTTTTCAAAACTGCTGGAAAGAACCTGTTGCAGCCTGTGCCGGTTGTTTTATGTGCCGCACAAGCCTAAGGTTGGAGACTTGAGGTCGAGGTTGTCTGTGAGAGGCCCCTCAGGGCTGGCAGTCTGTCTGATATCTCTGGCTTTGACTGTCTGACTGCGGCAGGGACGGCATGGCTCTGTGGGTAAGATCCATCAAACATTATCTTACACTAAAACTTGCTGACGCTGTTATTTATCTATAACCATCACCATACATATTCTGTCTTTTACAGGAGTGAGGAAGTCCCTGAGAAATCCAGAACGCAGATGAACTGTCCAGCTTTTCAATGCTTCCTCCTGTTCTAATGTTTGCTCCTTTTAACACCAAACACCTTAGCTTGGAGGAGAATGATAACAAAATGACTGTTCTGTGTGTACCCTAAACACAAGGAACATTTATATACTGTTAGCAGAAGCATTATAAATGGTTGTCCTTGGGATGTTCTCAGGATGACGCAAACTATCTCTTTAGTACCGTTTACTGGCTGCTAAAAAAATCAGCTCATTATATATATATTTTTTTTTCCATAAGATGTGCTGAAGATGCCATTTTGTAAAGCTAAGCCATGACTGTTAGACTCATCAGCCTACAAAGTTTGATGATGATTTGACTTCTTTGGAGTTCTGCAACTTTAGAATAGTTTATTTGAAACATATAAATAAAATGCGTGATTAACCAGTAACCTTAATATAAGGATGTAATTTATGTAAATGTTGTAATTTGTCTAATATTTGTCTAATTGTCTAACGCAAATAAGAAGTCAAGCATTTTTCCTCTATAATGTGACATATTTCCAAGGGAAATAGGCTCAGAATATTTGTTTAACAGTAGCTGGGTAGGGCAGATGAAGCGTAACATGATATTATTGGTTATTATTTTTTTTCTTTCGCTCTGCTTGTGTATGCATGAATACTTTTTCTTTTGATTGAAGATTACAGAAAAAGTGTTCAAGTATTTTACATTATTGCTGAATTGCGCACAATATATCCATGGACGTGAGACAACAAGGTTAGGAAGGACATCAACATGCTCCAGCATTATGATAAATCAATTCAGTTTGTTAATATTAAATTTGAAATTGGGCTCCTTCATTAAGTCTTTTATACAGCATCTGTCATACACAGTGCATACCACAGGTTGTATACTAACAGTGATCTTTTCCATGTGATGAAAATTCAGCTTCAGGGTCAAAGGTGCACAGATCAACTTAGCATAAACCATTGCCCTCTCAAGCAGGTATGACTTGGGCGTCTTCAACCTTTGCATGGTGGTTTCTCCTCTTTCTTACTTATTAACTCACCATCAAACATATATAACCTGCAAAAGGAAAGCAGATGTCCTAAGTGTAAATCTGGATGTTCAATGTTTCATCAAACACTGCATCATGGAGGCTCCAAGAGAAGATGCTCTGCTCTCCACTGCTGGCCATTCAGCTGCCTTTGGTCTCGACATGATTTCTACACACATATGATGGCGCCTCTTGAGGTTCTCTCTAAGCATCAGCAGAGCTCAGAGTGTACAGTACATAAGCACATACCATGTACACGGCCTGAGAGCTCAGTCAACTCTGTGCAGGCTGCAGTGTAGGTTAGTCCAGGCTGCAGAAGCTTCTCTTGTGCTGTGTTGTCTCAGTGTAAGGTGCTCTGAGAGCCCGACCAAGCCATTAGAAAGCCACTGCATTCCTGAGGCTTGGAGAGCAGACAGAGATTACAGCGTATGTGTTTTGGTGTAAACAATGTAGTAGAAGTGTTGTGATGGCATTTGGTAACTTCTCACAACATACTATTCACACTCACACTTTTTTCCATACCTATTGCCCTTTGTATTAAGAATACATTTAGTCAAGCATGAGAGGAGAGGAGATATCTTTAATTTATATAGAGATATATAGGAGGACCAAAATCGCAAATGGTTAAATTGTGCACCTAATTTGAACATTAGACTGAAAGGCTTCACTTAAACTGTTGAGTAGAATTGAGACAAAGTCAAGAAATACTACTTGAACAAAGAATACGTACAGTATAAACCGATCAATTAAGGGCTGAAAACTGATTTTCTCCTATTTTGGAAAAAGCATAGATCTTTGTCTTGTGTATGTTGTCTGGGTCATCTTTCTTAAAGTCAATGTCCATCCATTTTGTGTACCACTTATTCTGCACAAAGTTGAAGGGAGCCTGAAGCCTATCCCAGGGAATTGAGGCATGAGGCAGGGGACACCCTGGAAATGGAGCCAACCCATCGTAGGGCACAATCGCTCACTCTCATACTGCGGACCATTTGGAAATACCAATCAGCCTACAGTCTTTGGACTAGGGGAGGAAACTGAGTACCCGGAGGAAACCCCCAAAGCACAAGGAGAACATGCAAGCTCCGTGCACACGGGGCAGAGGTGGGAATCGAAAGCCCGACCCCGGAGATGCAAGGCAGATGTCCTAACCACTAAGCCATCGTACCCACCAGATCTCAGTTTATGGAGTTAGCATTAGACTAAACTAATGTTTGAGTATCGGCAAAATCTATTAGTACAATAGAGGAGATCACAGTACATCTCCAGGGAGTTCAGTGCAGGTACTGTGTGTTTGTTTGTGTGTGTGTGTGTGTGTGTGTGTGGGGGGGGGGGGGGGGGGGAGGGGGTGG
>JAFFST010046114.1:154353-174053 GCA_022414735.1 Noturus placidus | reverse complement strand
GGGGGGGGGCAGGTGGACATGTGTCACTATGGTTGGGTAGCTGTCTCCGGGGCTCACCTATCAGCCTATCGTGGGAAAGAAGCTTTTTATTAGCAGTGAGGGAACGCCACTCTGTGTGTGTGTGTGTGTGTGTGTGTGTGTGTGCAAGAATGCCAAATCCGGCTCTCTGTGTGCGTCTCTTTCCAGTCTCTGTGCACAAAGAGTGCAGGAGACGCGCTGCAGCCTGCTTGTCCCAGACGGCCCGGCTCCTTGGGGCCCGGCCCAGGCACAGAGCTGCCTTTGTCAGTCTAATTACTCCGCCTCTGTTATGCTGCTGCAGTCTCCACCATCACTGCTCCCTACAGCTCATGATAAACAGCTACACAGGGTAGGTATACTACAAATGTCACACACACATGCAAATTCATAAACAGTTCTCAAACTCCACCTTCAAACTCCAGCGATCAAGCTGTGGTCCAGTGTGGTGTTGTCGAGTTATCGCATGTAGCCGGCCAGAGAATCCAGATGTTGTTGTGTCTGTTAGAGGCTGGGACGTGTTAGCAATGAACTTTCCTGCAGCACGCTGAGGCCTGTCAGAGCCTCGCTTTTTTTTCCCCCTGCGATTTTCGGGAGGTGAGCTACCCTGAATGAAGACAGACAGACTCACTTGCACAAGCTGGAGATAATGCTATATGTGGCTACCTGTGTAGGAGGGGCAGATTAAACTGAGAATTAAATGAAGCCTGTCTAAAGAGCACTTCAAGCTGGAGCTAAAGCCCTGGGCTGAGCACTGAGGCTCTTCAGCATCTCAAACTCCTCTCCTGGACACCTGCCCAGTCTGTGGACATGGAGAAACCTGAAGCCTGTTCACAATATGGCTTTGTTTGTGATAGACAACGCCACAGTTTAATGCTCCATGTTCTCTTAAATCTCTCATCTCCCTGACATGCTGCTGAGGAAGATCTGAGACGATCTAACATTTAATGCAATACACAGATACACAGATTTTTAAGGGCAAAACAGTCTCAGCTATAGTGATACAAAAGAAATTGCGTTGCCATTTCCAAATTCTGATCTTAACACAGCATAAACTAGAGTTCATGCCAGAATATCTCAGTGAAATACAATGCTCCTGTGGCTACAAGAGGAAAAAAAAACAACCATTCAACATCAGACATTACATTACATCAGTTGCCAAATAGTGTTATGTGCAATATTAAATGGCATGGCAAATGGTAAAAATGGTTGTAATTCTGCCAGTTACACTTTACAAGTGTCTCTCTTTGTCTCCTCCTTCTCCCGCCTCTCTTGCTTGGGGTTTGAAGCTTACTTCCTGAAAGACATTCTCTTCTCCTCTGTCTACTTCCCCTCATGACTATGAGTTCTGGTTAAGGCCTGGCAGACCCACTGCTGCTAAAGCCTCCATGCTCTCGTTCTCCTCTAGCCGCTTTCCACCGCTGACTCCTCTGTGGTCAGCCCTAATTAGAGTGCTCAGTGATTTCGGGTGATTTTTGAAGCAACACGTGCCTGCCAAGGGTCAGAATATTTTCCACTGCTAATATATAGGAACTGGCAGCCCTGGGATTCTAGCTTTTGAGTGTTAAATTAAAAAAAAAAAACCTCCAGGCCCTGACTTAGCAGCATTGCAGGAGCAATAAACAGATCTTACAATGTTGACAAGACCAAGAAAAACATACAAGAAGATCTCTCTTTATTCATCTTATGCAAAATTCGACCTAGATGTGGAGGTGTTTTTAAAACAAAACAAAACAAAGAACCCAACTATTTTACTTTCGTGGTATATCTTAAAGAAAGCACGATTTAAAAGGCACCAGCACTTGCCAAGCCAGTATGGTTTGGAGTGGCACTAAAGGAGAATTAATGTTTAATTCTAATCCTTTTTGCCTGGTGGATGTGTCTGATTTACTGCTCTCCGCCTTGGCCCTGAGCGTGGCGCAAGATGGAAAAGCCATGTACTTACAAAGCAAGCGCAGCATTCCTGCTTTCCACCAGCGTTTTATTTCCGTCAGTGCCGTCGGCTGGGTAAGACATACTTTATTATTAGGTATGGCCTTACAGCATGTATCACTCATTTCACCATTTATCAGCAGCTAAACTCTCGGGTAATTAGTGATTTACAGTCAGCTCAGGAAATTGAATTACATGCTCAGTTTGATGGCCATTATTTGTGCAGCAGACCTCTGGATCCTCATCAGCATACTGCTATACACATGACCCACTTCTACAGGCCGAGCTGGAGCCAACCTCATTAGGATCAACTAGAAGTACGGCCAGCCTGTTGACTAGCTTGTTTAATTACCAGTACAATCTGACCTTATGCCTGTATGTCCACCATAAATGGGGGCGCTGCTCTTCTCCATGTCTTCACCCACCTATGAGTAGAGGCATGGTGGGGTTAATCAGAGCAGAACAGTTGAACAAGCTCCTGAATGTGAGTGAACATGGTGCCGCTATTGATGATTGAGAGCATTCAGAGCTGAAGTGTTAGGGGGTGTGGTGGGGGCAACTTTGTGTCGTTCTCATTAATGTGTATTGTGCGCCCTCTCAAACCAGATAGGACAGGGATCACGTAGTGGCCTATTGCGATGGGAATATACAAATATATTTTTCAGCAATGTTTTCTCTACAATATTTTCTTGCCAGGTTTAAATCCTTTGCAAAAGCACAATGGATTTTATTCCTTTAACAGATTTTGAAAACACATGGTTCAGTGTGCAAAAAAGACATGCATTTAAAAAAAAAATAAAATAAATTTTTTACAGTTAAAAAATTCAACAGAACCCTGAAAATGGAAAGCAGTGGTTCCTACAATGTTTTTTTTTTTTTTGAAAAAGCTATTTTAATGTTAGAATGTCAGAACATTAAACGATAATACATCATTATTTTACCCACTATAATTTGGAGTGCAGGAGAAAAAAATCTATTAATTACACTGATTTTTAAATCATAATGTGATATTATTACTGGTGGTGTTGTCTCACAGGTCCAGTTTCCACGGGTAAATCCTAGGCTCAGTTTAATATCTGTGTGGAGTTTCACAATGATCACAATAATTCACAATAATTCACAATAATACTAATTCACAATAATTCACAAGGATTCACAATAATAATAATAATTCACAATGAGCGTGTTTCAAGGTCCTCTGGTTTCCTCCCACATCCCAAAAACATGTCAGCTTGGCTACATAAATTGCCCCTAGTTGTGAAAGTATGTGTGTGTGTGTGTGTGTGTGTGTGTGTGTGTGTGTGTGTGGTGTCCCATCTAGGGTATATTCCAACCTTGTGTCCAGTGCTCCTGGGATAGACTTCTGTTGATTTTATCAAAACCAAGTTACAAGTGGTAGCCTGTGCAGGCCAAACCTCACACAATGGCTGCATTGAGAGTTCTGGAAGATTCTACCGGAGGAGGAAAATGGAGCTGATGGACACCTGCACCTGTCGATGCCAAACATGGAAATAATGCTTCATGATTCATCAGTGGCTTTATGGCTGACCTCTTATTTTTCATTTCCACCTTAATAGTGTGATGGTGCCTTATCATTTGCCAGGTTCCCTCGACCCCTCTTTAAGGATCTTTTAGGACTTAATAAGGCCAGGCTAAGTGTGACATAGTTGATTGAGATGACCCCTGGAGCGTCCGCTTGTTGATCCTTTAATTAAAGGTAATTGATTTTTCTATTCTCAGCATGAGTGTCCAGCACCTGGTCTCGGTGTGGTGTCACGATGGTGACCTCTGATGGTTCTACATCGACTTTGCTGAACAGTAAGTGGACAGTTCTCACTCCTTTTCTTTCGGTGTCTTTCATTCTTTCTTCCTCTCTTCCCCCGTTCTCTTTCACCTGAACACAGGGCTTGATGATAGCCTCTTAATAGGCTGCTTTCCAGACTCTGCAGGCTTTTAATCTGAGATGGAGGAGGAAAAAAAGCAAATAGGGCAAAAGGAGCAGGACACACAGTATAGAGGACTGAAATGTCAGGAAACCTCAAGCTGATTGATAGCTCTTTAGAAAAAGCCGGCCTCACATAAAAGACTTTCATTTTCACAGGTGCCTCATTATGGCTTCATTATGACTCCTTCCTAGAAGAGCATGTTTCCTTTTTCGAGTAAGAATTTTGACTAAAAGCTCTCTACTGTGCCCATTTTTTTCTCTCATGGACCATGTAGGACTGTGACTATACAGTTTTGAGAAGTGATCGCTAGCATCGCTGAGGGGCTGTGGGTGACATTTACAGAAGAAGACACACGTTTTAGGAACTTTCTGGGGCAAATGATTTTGCAGGAGCCTTTCGCAATTTTGGCTAAAAGTTCTGCCCTTTATATTGTATAATGGAGCTACTCCACAGCTCAGGAGTCCAGGACTACCACTAAGGCTTTTTTCTCTGAATTGGAAATTCAGCCCTGCCCCTAACCCTCTCCGTCACAGACGTATCTTTTAATATGAAATGTTAAAAATTTACAGCATGTGTCAATATCTTTGCATTTTATCTCATCGATGCCATGCTGAGGACCAAATAATGGACTGACTACATCAATGTGATTGTATCTGTGCTTCATTAAGAAGATACATTTTCATTGTAAAATCACCTGAATACTAAATATAACACAGTACATCTTCAACAAGCAGCAGCAGCACCGTAGATCCTCCCGTTCATGCTGCCTCGTAGCTATATTAATTGGCTTGCTAAGTTATAGGGCAACTGGGAAGATCACCTCAGCAAGTTTTGCTAACGTTAGGAAAAGTTAGTTAGCTACTTCCTGTCTTTATAATGACAGATTTTTCTCCTCCTGATGAAAAACTCTGGGATATTTACCCATCCAGAAATGAAGAGCCAGTAGGCTTCTGTGCTGGTAAACCCCTCCAGAACAGGGGATGTGTATATCAGGAAACACAATTTTTCCCACCAGTTTAAGTGGAATAAATAGTTTGGGGGAACATATATATGGATCAGAGTATATTTGTTCATCCTTGTCTAAATAACATTTATTCTCTTTCAAAATAGGGTGAATAATTGTAGCCAATTTTTAACACAGCGAAGTCAGAGATCTTGTCCCAAATATTGCAACTAACTATAACAGAAAAATCATGTGACTGAAACAGTGTAGCATCTAAGCCCTTAAAGAAACTTTGTTTTCAAGGTGGGGTCTGTGATTTGGCAAATACTTGGCAAGGTTACTCAGGCAGCAACTAGAAATATCAGCCTAGAGTAATAAAAATAAAAATGATTGGACCACCAACATCCATCCAATCAGGAGAAGGAAACATGACTATTTGACTCTACTTTATAGATTGTTGTCATTGCTATGTTGCACTGTTTCTAGCCTCAGATTGTTTTAGAGGGAACACTGGAAAAAAAATATATATATATATTTTTTAAAACTTCTGTACATTTATGTACATTTAAGTCTATAGTATCCTGATTGTTTCACACAATGCTATGTAGTACAAGCTCTGTCATTTATTTATTACATATACTCACTTCCATGGGTCTTTGTTAAAGAAACAGGCATGCAACTATGCTCTTTTCATTTATATTGTTTCGCTGATTGAAAGATCATGATTTTACTTTTTCCTTAGAATCTTTATGCTTCATGAAGAGAAACAGTAGGACATACAATCTTTTCTCTTTCTCTACATTGTTCGCTTACCCACCTCTCCTCAGCACAAAAAGCCTCTGGCACAGATCCATCTCTTATGTCTCGAATCAGCCTGCTGGCGCCCAATGTGGTGCCTACAGGTTAGCTGTAGCCACATTCGCTGGCATCCAGTGTAAATTTGAATTGCATTTACCAAGATTTCAAGGTACTGCCGCCCTCCTCAGACCACCCTTGAGGCTAATCAGTCCACCTGTGGGTGGCAGTACTGCACGTTAGGTCGTAGTTACATGCACATACACAGAGAGAGAGAGAGAGAGAGAGAGAGAGAGAGAATAAATTATACCTATTCTTCTTGTTCACTCTTTGGAACCTATTTTTCCATTATAGGCTGAATAATGACATTAAAGTACAAAGGAATTAGTCATTATGAAGCAAAATATTACATAAAATATTTCATGATTTTGTTTTAAAATGTTGTAGTGGATTAATATGGGATTTATGTGTAGGTGGTGAAGTGATGCATGTAATTGGCTCATGGGGGGGGGGGGGGGGGGGTGGTTAGGCGATGGTGACAAAAAAAATCAGCTCCATGTCAACTTGCCATCCTCTTTTCCACCCCTTATGGATTAATACTGTGCACTATGCAATACTACTTTATAAAATCGATATATGAGATGTACACACAAGGTCACCATGGACGATTCCAAATGTCTTCGCTGTATTGTAGTTGATTGGCTATTTCCATTTCAGCCTTTAACTGACTACAAAACATTACAAATTGAAGCAAAATTAGATCCAAACTACATAATAAAAACAACTTTCCATTCATTTCCTTCCTCTTTTTGCCTGATAGGGTTTGTGGTGGCAACAAATTGAGAAAACCATTTCAGACTTTTCTATCTGCGTTCACAGATTCCAGCTACTCATGGGGGATCCCAAGATGTTCCCAAACCAACTGTGGGCCCTGGGTCTGCCCTGGAGTTTCTGTTCTGTAGGCCATGGTTCTCTCCTGGAAATAGTTGCTCCCTTCAGGAGACCTTGCACCTGGCAGAGGAGTTTAAGTATCTTGGGATCTTATTCATGAGTAATAGGAAAAAATGTGTGGGTTTGAGTCGGTGGTAGAACTCCGACAGTGCCTGTACCAGACTGTGGCAGTGAAGCAGGAGCTCAGGGAGAAAAAAAAGAGAATGAAAAAAGAGGTGCTGAAGTCGAAAGCATGTATCATTTTATTTTCACACCTTGAAGCATGACATTGCCTGTAATCACTGAACACATATCCCACACTTAACATTAGACTCAGAGTTTTCCATCAGCAAGGTGAGAGATAAAATGTGAAATAACCATGACACTGTCATCACCTGACAAAATATCTCTTACATTTGACCGGTTTAGCAGTTATAAATGACTTTAGTTTAGACAATTGCTTAAGACACACTCCATTACTGTACTTCATGCAGGAGAAAAATACAAAAATGATGCACACATACGAACACACAACACAAGCATTGCAAATATAAGAGGGTGCAAAGAACCTCTTTGGCCTTCACTAAGAACCCTTATAGCAGCATAGGAACCATTCGTTTTCACATCAGTCATCAATTGGCCATGCTAGGCCTTGGATTGGTCTGAAACAGATCTATAAATAATTAAACAATGGCAAAGTGAATGCAAATAGTAGACTTTTGCACAATTAAATTACAAAAAGCAAGGTTATGCTAATGAGCTGAGCTGAGGTGAACGGCAGCTGATGGAGTGGCGGTGGGCTGAACGTGGATTTAGGACAGTATCGGTGTGATGCGTCGAGGTGGCTTTTTTTCTACGATGCCAATTCTACAGGGCCTTCCTCCTCACCATCAGCTCGGTTGGCACGGATCTCCACCAGCGTGCGGGCAAAGCGAGTCCAGTCCTCGCTGTGTGCCGATGCCAGCTGTGGGCCATACAAAGACGTTCAGTACTCCCACATTAAAATCCTTCCAGCCACTAGCAAAGACCTTACATGATTCATCAGGAATAATTCTGATATTACACTGGAGAGGGTAAAAAGTGTGCATTGTGATTGTGGAAAAGAACAGTAAGGACTTGTTGTATGGCCCTTTGAGTGATGAATATTTATGGTGAATGGAGATGGGGATCATGAGGCAGATTGATTAGGTTGTGCCATCACATTTTGCTGGGAAAGTCAGATGAGAAGAGACGGCTGCCTGCCACCCAGGCCGAGAGAGAGCGAGCAATCTGTAGGCTGTAATTAAGCAAGAATAGAGAGGTGGGAGGAGATGATGGCTACATCTAAACCAAAGACCAAATCTAAACTTTTTTTTTAGTTTTAAAACAGCACAGCATGAGGTGTTCCTCATTAGAATCATTATAACGTTAGAAATCATAAGAACTTGACCTTTGCCAGCTTACCAGAAAAACAGCAATATTTTAAATAATTAGAGCTACCAACAGGCAGAGAGAGAGAGAAACCCTAATGTAGGTCAGTGGACAAGACTGCTTAGAAAACAACAAGGCGAATTCTGTCGTGACCCCTACTTGTGTACCATCCAAAGAGACCACAGTTCCACCAGCTTTTTTCCTATTGGCTTACAAGACCAATGCTCACAAATGAAACCCCTCCCAGTAACAAATGCACGACTTTTCCGCCAGTTGAAATGTATTAATTAATTATCTGACTGCTGCTTTGAACTGAAAAGGCAGAAAAGCATAGTTTTCAGATTGCATGGGGTTGAATAGTAAACGCCATAACTACACCATAGATCTCTGGATAATGTACATTAGATTCTGATAACCTGTCGAATAGTGTGTGAATGCAGAATTAAATACTGAAACAGAATAATGTCATGATGATCCAAAGCAAATATTAAAGCACCCAAGCCTAAAGACAATACAAAAAGACCTGAGCAGTTGTCAGAAGTGGAAGGCTGAAAGTCCTCCAGTGTCCCCGCTATTGTCTCCCTTCACATCGTAGACCATTTGCAGTCCCCCCCCCCCCCACAAGTCTTTTTGAAAAGCTTCTGGTAAATAAGCCCCCACTCTGTTGCAACATAAAACCCTTCAGCTTCAGTCAGTTTATTGATGACCCACCATTATCATCAAGCCTGAGAGACCACACGCCCGACCAGCACACTCTCCAATTACCACACGACGCAGGGCTAAAATTAGTCGAACCCCACACACAAGGCAAAACCAAGACTCTGAAAAGAGACAGAAAACACGGGAGTCGTGGCGGCTCGCTGCTCTGTGGTGGTGGTTAGGTCATGTGGAGGCTGTTTTAAAATAGTGGGTACAGAAAAGCGGTGGAACCCAAACAAGCCTGGCCGGCCCAAGAGATTGGTAAACATGCAAGGCCTTTAATGCAAAAGCCTCTTTTAGCAAGCAGAGATGGTTTAATGCACGGCTAGCGGGTTGCCCCCTTTCGCTTCAGAGGTACAGTGAAAGCTGAATGAGAACTAATGACTTTACTCAAGCTGATTTGTGGAAAACATGAAACACAATAAAATATAGTGCATGCTTAGACCTTTTAAACATTGACACTTGACATCAAATGCACCATGCACATACACACACTTCATTTTTTGAATGTGTACAATAATATTTTGGATATTTACTGGGGCCACACACCTTTATTCCCACTGATAGAACACATTAGGCACAAGTTGATTTAACTTGAAGGCCAACTTGGTTTATTGTTTTGCTATTGAGGTTTAGATTAAGTGCATTTTAATTTGAGTAACCAGTCAAAAAGGCTAATAACTTAAAGAACTTGGTAATAAATATGTAACCACTGACACCACTGTGGCATAATGAAGAAAGAATTATTTTAATGCCTTATTCAGAGTTGAGTTGATTTAATACTGAAATTGCAAACATAAGTATTCGGACCTAATGCGTTGTTTTGGTTGTTTGTGCATGTAGGGGTTTGCCTAAAACAGAGGCGTGTCCCAGTGATGCACAATCCTGACCTTCTAATCCATTTTTGTTGTGCGCTACTGAAAAAGAACCAGTAACTCCAAAGCCACTGTCTGACAGTGTGAAATTCATGTTTCTGGGCTATAACGCTAAAAAACAAAAAAGCTATGGAATGCAATTTACAGCTAATACATAAATACACAATTAATTAAAAGTGTCATCCCTTTAAAGTGCACAAAAGGGTTTTTCAGGACAGAAGAAATGGGAGGAATCTTAATCCGGGATGCTCATCTCAAGTACCACATTTTTCTACGGATTAAGTTATGAATTAATCTTATTCTCCAAACTATAGTCACAAGGGCATACATGTATTTTATCAAGTCCACAACTCAAAATAACAAACTTACAGTTGCATACTGTGAATATGGCCTATTTAATTTAGTATAGTATAAATTAGTACAGTATAGAAATATAGAATTTCTGGCAGATGAATAGGTTCAAATTTCAGTTTTTATTTCTTTCCACAATTTAGTCATTTCTAATCCTCAAACCATTATGGCATCGCTGAGATTCAAACTCACTATCACCTCATGATCAAATGACAGATGAGGAATCCCAAGCTTGTATTTATATTAACTTGACTGCAGGGTTAGCTTAATAACTGATTGGACCCATTCTTAGAGCCACATATCCAGCCCACCTCTCCAACATCGTAGATCCAGAGTCGGCCGTCTGAGTCTCCTACAGCCACCTCCTTGCCTCCTGAAGCCCAACGCACCCGGTTAAGAGCAGGAGCACCCTCGATGGTCACGCTGGCTGTGGGCACCTGCACACACAACACAGCACACATCCTGATCCAGAGACATTTACTGCCCATATCTGGCAGACACTTTTATTTAAAGCATCTTACAGAATCCAGTCCAAATACAGAGCTAGTTAAAGAAGGCAAGAGTGACACAAACTGATTTTATACCAGAATTATCAACATGAAATTTAAAATGACCTTATTTGACCATGGGCATTGTTTAGACTCAGGACAGCTGTCATTTTCTGCTTCTGTCAAGCAACTGTTCACCTTCGCATGTTCGCTGAGAGTAGGCTAATGGCTGAGAGGCAGGTATTTGGCCAGTATTTGCTGCAAGCCTTTTATAATCGACCAATTTGTGTGCGAGAAGGCGGGAATTACAGATTGGGGTTAAAGCAATGCAAACATGTGCACACATGATGTAGTATTAGACCATAAGCATATCATAATGAAACTAAAGTCAAATCACGGACATTTTCTCAGATTTAGAAATCAAGGCCGGACGCTTTTTTAAGGTCTGAAAAAGAGGACATCCCGGGAAATACAGGACGCATGGTCACCCTACCAATAGCAGCACCTCAATTTGGCAGGGGTTATGATATTTAATTTATTAAAGAACGACTCATAATCCGTTAGCCCTGCGACGGATTGGCATCTTGTCCAGGGTGTACCCCGCCTTGTGCTTGATGCTCCCTAGGATAGGCTCCAGGTTTCACCATGACCCTGAAGGAAGGATAAGCGGTATAGAAGATGGATGGATGGATGGAATCCTTTTAACATATCATAGTTACATTTAATGTTGTGGAACATCTGTGAGACAATGACAGTTCTAGTTGTCACTAATGTTATAGCAGTATATAAACTCTTGCTCAGTCACCAGCCTCTCTATTTTCTTTCTTTGGAAGTTAATAAGACAAAAAAAAATGCAGCTTGTTAGATTACTAATAAACCAGAAAGCACAAAGATCTCTGTCCTGAAGACTGTGGTGGAAAACTGACTAATGGTAAATGGTCTGCACTTATATAGCGCTTTTATCCAAAGCGCTTTACACTGTGTCTCATTCACCCATTCACACACACACCAATGGTAGCAGAGCAGCCATGCAAGGCGCTAACTTGCCATCGGGAGCAACTTGGGGTTCAGTGTCTTGCCCAAGGACACTTCGGTATGTGGAGTCACATGTGCTGTGAATCAAACAGCCAACCCTACGATTAGTGGGCAACCCGCTCTACCACCTAAACCACAGCAGCCGCTTGACCAACAAAGATTTCTATAAATGTTAAATAAACGTCTCCTAACAGAAAGGTTCACCATATCAACAGTGATATCCAATATGTGGTCTAGAACATCTATATGATCATTATCCTCTTCCAGCAAAGTTTTAATGTAGCACATTATGTTTGCACCTTCACCGAATAGTCAGCAACCCGCTGGTCTATGTTTCAGCTATGAGATGTGGTGTTGTGTCGCTGAACTGCACATAACTGTTATTGTTTCATTCTGGCTAGACATGTTTACATGTAAGGTGATTGTGTATAGTAAGTAGGAGAGTTATATGACAGGTTTGCACTGGACAGAGTAGGTCGTCAGTGTTTACCTGCATGTTCCTGGTTCTAAAATATTTTCTGTCTCCTGTGCATAGTCATTAATCGACCGACCTGTACCACAGCAGGAAGTGAGATTCAGAACGAGTAGTTTGTTCTAAAGTTATAACTTTTGAGGTGTGTAGCGCCACTGTGAACTGTGTTAAGTTTAAACATACAAGGGTGAGGTGGGGAACACCCTGAACGGGGTGCCAACTCATCGCAGGGTACAATCACACACACACACACACACACACACACACACACACTCATTCATACACTATGGACAATTTTGGAAATGCCAATCAGTCTACAATGGAGTACTCTATGTAAGCACAGGGAGAACATGCAAACTCCACGCGCACACAGCAGAGGTGGGAGTCGAAGCCCGAACCTTGGAGGTGTGAGGCAAACGTGCTAACCATTAAGCCACTGTGCTCCCCACTCTGCAATAAACAATTAAAAATCCAAAAATCCAAGATTTTTTATTTGACTCGCCTTCACACACGTCAAATTATATGTTTTGTTTTAGAAAAATTAATAAGTACACTCTAAAACATGATGGTCCCACTAAGTTATGTGAACTTATTTTTTTCTCTTTACCTCCAGTTGTTTTGGATATTGAACTCATTTATAAGTTTTCAAAAATTCAACGTAAAGGAATCCATCGTCTTGACTTGTACAGCATAACTTTTTGAGTTGAAACAAAGGTTGAATTTCAGGTTGAATTTACTCGTGTTTTTTTAAGGCAGCAGGTGAACTGTCGTTTCCAAGTTAAACCACCTGAAATGTTTCACAGTGTAGAAGAAGAACTAGGGTTGTTGTCTTTAAACATATACTTGTCCACTGGGAAGCAGGAATAAAAAACAAATAGCCCTCATCATGAATTCCTATGTTACTGTTTTGCCTCAGCTCACACAATGTTTGATTTCTTCCATAACTCAATAATGATGTCATCATTTTTTCATTCAAATTCTTAGTAATGTAGCTTTAAGTGCTGTTACATACTCACCTCATTATACTGGGTGCTTTTAAATTTTTGGTGTTACAATGCAAAAACCTCAGTCCAGCATGTTCTGCTCCAACACACCTGATTCAAGTAATTGTGTAATTAACAAGGCATTAATGAGTTCAACCACGTGTGGTAGACGAGGATAAACACTAAGCAGAAACAGTCTCATATGACTGCAGTGATGGGGATCAGTGGCTGAATGGATCAGACGTTTAGTGCAGTTGTTGGACGTCTTAAAGCACAGTGACCCCAGAGGACCAGATTAAACCACTGAGCTGGGCTGCTGCCCATGGGAAATTAGAGACTCTGGATCACTGGGGAGAAAGAAACCCACACACACATCGGAGTGATTTTACTCTGTGTGTGTGTGTGTGTGTGTGTGTGTGTGTGTGTGTGCGCGTGCTTGGCATGAGCCGTCAGAGGGCTGATTTAAGGGCAGCCTGTGGAAAGACACCCACACAGAGAGGAGGCTGTTGATGTTTTGATCTGGCTCTGGCCTAGCATACAATGTGTGCGTGTGTGTGTGTGTGTTTGTGTGTCTATACAGAGGGTGTTAGTGGTGTGGCCTGGAACTTGGGCAGGAATAGCCCAGAGCTGCTAAGTGTGAGTGCAAAATTTGTGTGTGTGTGTGTGTGTGTGTGTGTGTGTGTGTGTGTGTGCGTGCATGTGGGGCCTCACCTCAGTGTCATTATTTAGATTCCACAGATCGAGACGGCCCATCCCATCCACTGCAGCGAAGAGCCCGGGATGCACTGGAGACCACATGACATCGTACACATAGTCAGCATTGTCCTCAAAGGAGTACAGCGGCTTGTTGTGCTGGGAGGAGGAGGAGGAGGAGGAGAAAGAGAATAAAGAGAGGGCGGGAAAGGAGGACAGACAGAGAGAAAAGAGAAAAGCAGTGCAGGGGAAAAAAAAAGACAGAAATGTGAAGGTTTCAGGAGGGAGAGAGAGACAGAGAGTAAGAGAGAGAGACAGAGAGAAAATGAGAGTAGACTCAGTGGCGCTGCTGCAGCCTTGGGGCTGTCTGGGAATGGGCTAATTAAAACCTCTGCACACTCACGCAGTGTCATAAAAACATGAGATGAAAGTCTCTCCAAAGGTGTACTGTAACCTTAGCGCAACAGCTGTCTAGGGAAAAGACATAAAGAAAACAGAATGAAAACAAGAGAAAAGATAAGACAGAGAGAGAGAGAAAGAGAGAGAGAGAGAGAGAGAGAGAGAGAGAGAGAGAGAGGTTGAGAGAATTCCTGGAGATGGCCACATGCATGCCGACCAGGTACAGGGCAGACAGTTGGGTAGGAGGAATGCAGTCAGTGTCTCGCTCAGCTCCCAGACCACAACACAATAATGAACCCCTTCACAGAGGGGTGGGGTGCGGTGTGGTGCATCCATGCAAACTGCGTCAACCTTCAACCTACTTCTGCAAAGATGCACATGCGGCGAGACTGAGCTCGCAGAGAAGGAAACAAGGACACCTCCAAAGAGGCAAACTCTGTGGTGCTGTGGATCAAGCCAAGGTCGACTGGTTGACTAGCGGCAGTGTATCACATAGTGCTGGGGTTGGGTCGAGATCCAAAGAAACACTTAACCCAAACCAGAACGCAAAAACAAAATGGAGCAGTTCAAGGATCGGTTGTTCTAAGCATTGCAATTTTAAAGGCTTTAAAAAAACTCCATCAAAAAAAAAAAAAAGACAACAAAATCAGTAGTGGCAATGAATTATTGGAAGGAAGCAGAATTATAGGGAAGGTTTGCATGAATTAATGTGATCAATTTTTGTGGATTATTGCTGTAAATTACAGCAATATAATTTACAATGTACAGTGTATACAGCTAAATTACACATAAATTATACATTCAATAATTCTCTCTACTAGCATCTTCTGTCTGTTTTCTATTACAGTGAAGCACAAGATTTCATTTATTTTATTATTTTTTCTTTTTACATACTGGTCTTATGATAGACTGGTGTCCCATCCATGTTGTGTACCTGCTTTGCACCCAGTGTTCCTGGGATAGGCTCTGGATCCACCATGACCATGAAGAATGAATGAACGTCTGCATCATTGCTAATTCATAGACACAAAATTATAAATCAGCCTTAGGCCAGCGTTATACTCTTAGCTATGCAAATACATGGTATGTTGGCTGTGTGTGCACAACTTTCTGAGCTGATTCCAAGAGACTTGTCAAACTACAGACTGATAAACTATAGATTATTATATTTTCATGTAATTTCCTACAAAACATTTTGTGTTTGCATTTAAACAAGCTCTCAGTCCAGCTAAAAGCATGCTTTTTCAAAATTATTTTTGTAGGATTTCAATCATCTCCAGCAAGTATGGACTTATTGGTGAACCTGGAGCCCATCCTGGGATCTATGGATACAAGGCATAAATACACCTTGGATGGGATTCCAGGGTATGATGCACGCACACACACACACACACACACACACACACACACACACACACACACACACACACACTCACTCATTCCCACCTACAGTGAGGTGAAAAAAGTATTCGATCCCCTGCTGATTTTGTACGTTTGCCCACTAACAAAGAAATGATGCCAACTGGGTGAAAGTGTTGTGGTCAGATGAGACCAAAATGGAGCGCTTTGGCATCAACTCAACTTGCTGTGTTTGGAGGAGGAGGAATGCTGCCTATGACCCCAAGAACACCATCCCCACCGTCACACATGGAGGTGGAAACATTATGCTTTGGGGTGTTTTTCTGCTAAGGGGACAGGACAACTTCACCGCATCAAAGGGACGATGGACGGGGCCATGTACCGGCAAATCTTGGGTGAGAATCTCCTTCCCTCAGCCAGGGCATTGAAAATATCAAGTAATTACTAAGTCATTACCAAGTACTAAGTCATGTTTTGCAGAGGGGTCAAATACTTATTTCCTCATTAAAATGCAAATCAATTCATAACATCTTTGACGTGTTTTTCTGGATTTTTTTTTGTTGTTATTCTGTCTCTCACTGTTCCAATAAACTTACCATTAAAATTATAGGCTGGTCATTTCTTTGTTAGTGGGCAAATGTACAAAATCAGCAGGGGATCAAATACTTTTTTCCCTCACTGTAGGGCCACCCATTTCAGCATAGCAGATGCTACCCACCTACTAGCAGAGAACATGCAAAACTCCACATAGATAGTAACCCGAGTTTAGGATTCTTATAGAGTTGTAAATAAGTGTAAGGATGATTTGAGGCAAATTTTGTTAACAGCTATTACAATAATGGCAACAGTTACAGACTAATGCTTTTCTACATCTTTACTGCACTTAGCACATGTATTATTCACCTTACTGCTGGAATGATGTCATTTGGAGATCACAGAAACTTTCCAAGAGATTTTGCCTCCAAAAAAACCTGCCACATTTGGCTTGCGAATTAAAGGTCTAGACTTGGGTTTTTGTTAAGTTTCTTTGTGACAATGTATGTTGTTAAAAGCACAATAAATACCTAGAGTAAGTTAGTATTTTATGTTTTTCACCCAGATCCAAGCTTATTTTATTCTCAAATAGGACCACATTCAAAGTCATTGACACTGAGCTGCACAGATATGGCTAGTCTGAGCTACATCCAATTTTAATAGAAGTAGTAAAAAATGACAGATGGATAAGAATACCAGCACAGCACTGCTGTATGCCACAAGCAATATGAGCATACCACGTTCAAAAAAAAAACATTTAACCGGATCTAATCCACATCACCACAGCAAAATCCTGCAGGCGCCAGCAGTCATGCAGTCACGCCTGCCCAGATCAATCTCCAGACTTTAGCTTTCCTAACTAAGTAATACATACAGCTAAGTGAAAAAGTTTGCACACCCCATTGTGAATACAAAAGAGGTAGTTATAAAGACAAATCATGGGCATACGAGTTCTAGCAAAATATTTATACTATATTCAAAAAGGAAGATGCAAACTTCTTTTTTGAACTCTTACCATTGTTTCCACTGTTAACATACACTAGAGGTGTGTGTGAGACTGTCTTTTTAATCAGTTTGACCAGTCCCACCCTCTCTCAAAGACCGTTTGACCAATCCCACTCTCTCTCAAGGAAAGTTTGACCAATCCCACCCTCTCTCAAGGAAAGTTTGACCAATCCCACCCTCTCTCAAGGAAAGTTTGACCAATCCCACCCTCTCTCAAGGAATGTTTGACCAATCCCACCCTCTCTCAAGGAAAGTTTGACCAATCCCACCCTCTCCTGCAGAAAGTTTGACCAATCCCACCCTCCCAAGAAAGGTTTGACCAATTCCACACTCTTAAGGACAATTTGACCAATCCTATCCTCTCTCAAGGAAAGTTTGACCAATCCCACCCTCTCTGAAGGAAGGTTTGACCAATCCCACCCTCTCTCAAAGAAAGTTTGACCAATCCCACCCTCTCCTGCAGAACATTTGACCAATCCCATCATCTAAACTATACAACTCTTTAAACATTCAAGTACCTTTACTTATACTGCACTTCTTAACCCATAATATCTTCTTTGTGCTGGAAGTTTTGTAGAGCTACTTCTAATAGATATGCCTCTAAGCAAACATGCCGTCTCCATCCGAGCTCTGGCTGAGGAATGCTCCAGACAGAATAATCATCAGTAGCTTCTGTGCCACGGCCACAGTGGGACATCGGTTCAAATCAGGCCACTGTGAACGTTTCCCAGCCAGAGAACGGCGGGCTGGTGAGAAGCGCTCTCATTTTCTCCCTTATCCTTTATGAGGGCATTAATAAAAGGTAGTAATGCCAAAAGGAGATGACTCCATTGGTTATTCAACAACAAGACCGAGGAGAGTGGAGTATGAAGCCAATTACTTGTGGATAATGTTCTTGAATAATCTAGGAACCTGCCAGGAACTGACCCAATTCCTCAACACAAACAATCAGTTTGGTTCCCAAATGATTTTTAATATATTTTTTTAATGAGTCGCCCTCTTTGCACATCAGCATGAGGAAATGACTCAAACGTGACTCTGCAGACAGACGCACTGTGTTCAGGTGGCCTTAGATAAACAAATAGTAAGTGGCCCAAGACGTGGGCACACAAGCCTGAGAGGCAGGCCAGAATTCCTGCGGCTGTCCTCAAAGGCGAAGGGAATTCCACCCCGAAACCCACCCTGGGTCTGAAAAAACAACATCAACGCATCCTGAGTATCTCTGGAATGTTTTCACGTGTCAAAAATCAAAAGGTACAGTATATTTTATGGGTAAGTTTAGTTGAAGTGACTGCACAGTTCCAATTTTAAATAAGTACAGTATATTTTGGTTAATATAATAATGAGTATTATAGACATATAATAAATGATTGATGCAGCTGAACTGCAAACCAAATTCTCAGCTCAGCTCTACTCGTATTGTAATTTCCACAGCAGACCTCACTCCAAATTATTCTCTTTTCCTTCACTTTGTTCCTTATTCTACTCTTAGCCTTTCTCTCCCTTTCTCTCTCTCTCTCTCTCTCAATTTCCTCATCATCTACCCACTACCCTCTCTCTCTTCTCCCTTTCGTACAGTGTACAGTAATATCTTAAAGAGTAATATCTCATGTTTATAAGTTCAGTTTGTAATATTTACCAGTAGAAAGCATCCAATTTTAAAGAGACCTTATCAAATATATGCTTCTCCACATTGATTAGAGATTGATCTGGTGATTTTCTTCATTTAAGGCTTCTGTCATGTTTCCAGCCTGGAAATGAGCTCAGCTCCCCGCCAGAACAAAACTGTTCAGCCATGCCCCTTTTCCTTAAAAGGGAACTCATGTTGCATATGTAGTTTCCATAGAGAGGGTGTTGTCGTTTTTGGGAAAATACGAAGATTGTCAATGTCTTTACCGCAATTGCAATATGCCTAGCAGGCTGCAGAGGGCTATAAAATTCAACGTGCTCCTTTAATCATGGAAAAAGCTCAATTACAAACTCTAATTTACAAACTAGAATCTATAATCCTAGAATGTTTAATAGAATATAGACTTTACTAGCCATTGTACTGCAACATGTCCTGACAAACAAAAGCAGGTACACCATCAGAGTCTCCTGAGTACCCGTGGAACAGATGAAGGGTAGCTCTTACCCTCTGCTTTCCTATTTCTTTTTCTTTTCTTCTTTTCAACTCATAAAAGTTATATACATGATAATGAAATGGTGATCTTTAGGGGAAATTCCTGAGACATTGCTATACATTGCCCATTGAAGTTTTTAGGGACATTCCTACACTTCTGCGCCCCAGGCCCCAGGATTTGCTTGCCTTACCATTAACTTATTCATATTTCATATTTCACATGTTCCTCTTCTTACCTTTGTGCTCCAGAGTTTGACAGTCCAGTCAAAAGATGAGGTGACGAACAGGTGGGAGAAGTCTACTGGACCCACGGCACTGTGACAGCTGATGCCAGTCACTGGTCCCTGATGACCCTCAAACATCTCACAGATACCAGCTTTACTGCAAGCCAACACAGCACTGCATTCAGTATAGAGTCAAGTGTAATGTGTGAATACAGTGTGTATGCACATAACATATGTGTGCCCTTTTCATATAGTGTATACGTGTTTAAATGTGGATTAGTAGCCACTTAATTACAGAGGGGTTTCAAATTATTCAGTGAGCCCTTGTGTCCTATGGATGGGGGTGGAGTCATCCTGGAAGAGACTACTCACATCAGAATAGAAATTTTTCACCTAATCCTTTTTAAAGGTGATCTTTAGGGCAGCTGTGGCTCAGTCGGTAGAGCGGGTTGTCCACTAATCCACTAATCGTAGGGTTGGTGGTTCGAAT
>JAFFST010046114.1:116898-154258 GCA_022414735.1 Noturus placidus | reverse complement strand
AAGCTGCTTTGAGACAATGTACCATTGTAAAAAGCGCTATACAAATTGATAAATTATTATTAAATTATTTGTTTATACAACAAAATAATAATGAGAAATATTATAGAACGTAAAGAGAAATGATATTATAAAATATTTGAATTTGCTTATATTCAAGATATTTTTTTTAACATCTGAAGAGATCATTAATTATGTGTATAAACTTAATTTTTTTTTTTTAAGTTGCCACTGTGTGTGTGTTCCACTAACCTGCCATGTCTGGAGGCGGTGTACACAGTCCCCTCTTCACTGCCCACCACAAAATTATTTACATCTCCCGCAGGGAAGGCCATCCCAGTTACTGCTACTGGTTTTGACTTATTATAGACCAGTTCCATACTCTCCTGCAACATAAAAACCAGCCTCAGGAAACTACCCAGGATGATAAACTAGCATATCTGTTTATTACTTTGAGATTATTGCTGCTCAAACAATATTGCAACTCGTGAAAGGCATTAGCTTTGATTTCAGTAAGGATTTTTTTTTCCCAATCAGCCAACACATTTTAAATTACTGATGGGCTAATGTACAACTGATCAAGTAACTAACGTAACAGATTAATATGTAGATTAGTAGAATTAACTTAATCGATTAGTAAAATGCCTATAGTAATCACACAAGTGAGTACACCCAAATGGAGCAAAGTTATGACGATACTTATGTGAAAATAGACTGCAAGTTATGGCTTTACTGTGGCTAAATATTGTGGCTCTGTGTATCTTATACAATGCCAATGTATCTATATCATATGTAGTGAGAATATATTTTATATAGGAGGACATTTGGGATTTGGACTGAAACAGTGGTACTGGATACACCAAACTGCACATTTTAATTTATAGTGCTGAAATATACTAGGCTTTTTAACTCATTTATATTAATGCTAGTGTTTTGTTCAACTCTAATATCAAGAACCTGTTTTCTCATACGTTTATGTGTTTGCGTGTTCAGCTGCAATATTAATTGAAATATAATGTATTACAATTCAATGACAAAACACTTATTAGTGTCTCCAACTTGCAGGAGTTGCGATGCTGCAGTTAGCTGACCAGATATATGACCGGGTTTGTGGAGGCCAAGAAGGCATAATGAAGCTATTCTTAGCTTTTCAAAACTTTCAGTAATGTGTTAATGTTCCTAAAAACAAAATGTGATCTTTGTAAAAACCAGGGTTATTAGAGTTTATCTACATTTTTGGTTATGTTTTTCCATTTTTATGAATGCTTTCTATGAGGTATTCCATTTATGTCTAACAGCTGTGTAGTCGCCGCTTAGTTGTAGACATGAAAACTGATTATGAGAGAAGATATTACTATTACGATTAGGTATTGGTATTTAAATGAACATAGGAGCTCAATCTTTAAGATCTTGTCATAAATCAAAATTGTTGTTTTGTGGCTTTTAGGATGAATATCTTAGCCTTAAGGTTATCTATAAGCTAGTGTGCTCCAAAACAATGAAAAATTCGCATTTGGAAGATCTATGCATTCAAAATGTACAATCTCTCTCTACTACCAATACGGATCAACAACTGTGATGGCATCATTCTACACTTCAGCTACTCATCAGATTTTCTGTCCAATCAAATCCTCTAGAATCTGAAATGTTCCCCCCAACATCATAAAAATCCATGGTACTAACTATCAAGTATGATTTAGCGCAGGCTGTGAGGTAAGCTAAATGCTTGTGGCTATTTAAAAAGTCTGAGGAGCCACTCGATATGTCCCGCCCTGACTTCCTGTTTCTGGATGCAGATTGCACAGCATTTGTAGAAATGCTAAAGCTTAAAGGTCAGTTCTTACAGTGAGAGAGAAGATTGTAAAAGCTCACAGATGCGCTCATCGATCCAAATCCAGCTACAGAGGGGTTTAAATTGGTGAAAAGAGTAAAACGTGGGCTTGAATCAGTACTTACCTGTGGTTGGGAGAGCATGTCCAGGCTCCAGGAGCACATCCGGCCATCTGTTGACACTGTGATCAAGTTGTTGGCATTCTGGGTTCCCACCACATTTACACAGTACACTGGATGCTACATCAGTAACAAAAAACATACTAAAGGTTTAAACCACATAGAAATGTATTAAAATACCTATTGATAGCTTCAGGACTTGTCCTATAATGCATACTTCTATATGGTAATGCTCAATGGGAATACACACTGCGCTGCTCAATGGTAAGATAACGGATGTGTGCAGCAGTTCTTTACTTAAACTTGGCACTAGCATGTACAAGTGTACAAATACAGATGATTGCATGAATCCATTATGTCGTTCTTGCTGTCAAATTAATTTTCATTGTTGGCCAACAATGGGCTCTTTGAGAGAACCGACAGCTCTTTGAGTTTGAGGTCGAGACATAGGCTTTCATTATTGAGGGCTCAGGAGTTTAAACCTTCAGCATGTATGGCACTCAGGGGCCATGAGTGTGGCAGTATGGCACAATGGAGCCTATGCACCTCTGTGGGCTCTACCTCTGTCCAGTGCTTTGTGTACTGCATGGCATGGAGTTAGATAGGTCTAATTGACTCTGACTAAGATGAAAAATCGAATTTCAGGTTAAAAAAAAAAAAAAAAAAAAGAGTCTTCTTCTTGAATTAAAGTACACATTGTATTAGCATTTAATTCTAGAAAAAGTGAGCCTGAGAGTGTGAGGATAATACTTTAGGCGTTGTCTTACAGTATGTGCAGCTGCAGAGAGCGGCGTTCTCTGGACTGGGGTTCTCCGGTGGCTACGGTTGTCCCAGAGGACGATCTGCCCCGAGTACGTGCCACCCACCAGCAGATTAGGATGGAAACGGGCAAAGCCCACGGACACCACAGGAGACTTGGAAGAAGAACAAAGGACAGGATAATTAAGACAAGATAGAGAGTGAATGAGAAAGAAAGATTGAAAGAGAGGGGGCATGATGCTGATGAGTTCACTCTAAAGATCACGTGCAAGGGTGGGTTTTAGGTGAAGAACGTAACAATGGAGGGGATTGTGGGAACAGAAGATTTATATTACAGCACCATAAGCAGCGGGCAGTGGAGCGAGAAACGTGGCTTTTGTTGTGACAGCCTTGGCCTTGAACTTCCCCTCTGTCTTCACTTTTATTGGGTTTTCCGTTCCTCATGAATGCCCGATAAATGAAAAGTGAGCTTATGCTTTCATACATTCACACAGATTCCCTCAACAAGAATCATCAGGCTAAACAACAGTTTCGATCAAACCTGCATCGCTTTGCTCTGTATTATTCTCAATTAGCTCCACGGGACAATTATTTCCTCCCCACTTCAGCGAAAGTGAGGCTGCGCTTAGACTGAAGTGCGACCAGTTTGTTTTCTTAGCGCTCTGCAGTCATCTGCTGTCTCCCTGTTTCACCGCACCAGCTGCGGCCGCCAAGTCATGCAACCAGAGTTCATTTTAAAGTGACTGGAAAACAAACCAGAGTAAAAAGAAAACATGCTTTTTCTTTTTCTTCGTTCCTTTTCTCCCTTTTAAAAAAATACGGCTTCCAAAGACTTGAGAGCAGCCTCAGATGTGAGGCGGCATTTTAAAATGGACTTAAAATAAACCATGCTGGAGGGGTAAAAATAAAGTTGAAGCATTGGCCATCAAAATGTGCACACAGGACACCCAGAGCAAAACTGTTTAAAGCTCAAGTATAATAAGTATAATAAGTGTCGATGTTCAGACTCTACTATTTTATTATATTATAAAAATTATCATATAAAACATATAGTGATAATTAGAATATTGTGAATTTATGCATATTAGTGGAAATAATAGCAAAACATATATTAGCATAATCAATATTAGCTGGCTAGACTAGCATCCTTGATGCTTCTGCTGTCTAATGAGTCAGTGTCTTAGAAAGCAGCTTCAGTAGCTACCTGCAAACAACTGGAGTAGTTTCCAAATGTAAACCTGCAAGGTTCCTCCAGAGGACAAACCACTGAAACCTGTAGTCTTCTGGATTAGACTATATGCTTTTAGAAAAAATGGTTCCCCAACGGATGCTTGGATAGTTATGGGAACAAAGGTTTATATTACAGCACCATAGGCAGCAGGCAGTGGAGCGAGAAGCATGGCCAAAGTAGTTCTACTTGGAACCTTTTCCAAAACAAAATGCTTTCATGTAGAATTTCAACATAGAGAAAAAAATGTAAATGTTGAACTCTAATTGATTCTTTGTTCTATTTCTGTGGGGCAACCCTTATAGGCTCTAAGTAAAAAAAATAAAAGGGTTCAATTTTCCTAAAGAGGTTCTGTTGGAACCCTTCCAAAAAAAAATAGTGTTCTATAGTTCCACACAGAAATATTCCAGAAGAACAAACCAAAGAATTCTTTAGGGTTCTAATTTTACACTGGACACTTTTAGAAAGTGTGCTCCTTGATAGTGAAATAGTGTTGTAGGGTTCCTCCCCAAAAAATAACAAACCAAAAGAACACATAAGGAAGCACACATAAGGGTCAAAGGTTTCTTTTGATAAATACAGCTTCTAGCTTCCCGAGGGAGTTCTACTTGGAACCTTTTCCAAAGGAAGACCCACCTTTATAAGTTCTGTCTAGCGATAAATCAAAGAAGCACCCTCAATAAACTAATTTCATCAGCAGTTTATTGTTATAATTACCAGAAATAAAATCTTAAGTGAAACCAAACTTCCAATATATTTGTACACAAACTGCTCTCTGTAGACTGCACCAAAGTTTTCCAGTACCAATGTTCTCCGCTCCGACTATGGAACCGTAACTGATGCACAAGGTTGTGGGATATGCAGGACAAGGAATTATGCAAGTACTTGCTTAGAAAAAAAATCATAACCCATTAAGATGGCCAAATGAAGAGATCTGTCCATGCCAATATTCAATTTGGATATGACTGAATCCATGCCGTCCATTGGCTGATTACAGGCTGCGTAGGCAACCATCATAATGTTTCAGACACACAGAAATTGTACTGACTTGTCTCTAATCAGTAAACACCAGGGCAACATTCCACTTAATAAAACGCTCAGGCTTTTCTGTAACTCCTCTCTACACCACTGTGACCGCTCTGATTAGTGGATCTGTTGAAATGCTTGTTTACGCTCTACGATTAGTGATCATTAAAGCGTTAATGCTGAGTGACAGCAGGGCACTGCAGCACCTAAACACCATTTCAACAACAGCCTTGGGCCTAACCTCTAAACCCTCCTCCTTACAGTCTGTCTTTTGCTCTGACAGTCTATCTTTCTCTCTCTCTAAACTTTCATAAACTCTCTAGTCTATCTGCTGTAGTCATGTGTCAGGGACACGCTCCCTCAGACTGCAGCTTCATTACTGGACTAATGAACACAAGCCCAGGTCACCACAACAAGAGGGTAATAACTCTGCTATGAAGCCATTAATCAAAGACTTAATGAAGTATTGTAACCTAAAACCTCCTCTCAGTGGAGTCAGGCTCGGCCAACTCCGGCCTCCAGCCCTACCACAAGCCTCCGCTTTAGCAATGTGCTTTCTGCTCTGAGGACCCAAAGCTAATATCAGAATCACTGGCTAGAGCCAGATTAATTGCAGTTTAAACATCCATACATCTGTAGGTCTGATCTCGGCTTGATCTAACAGAAAAAAAAAAAAAAAAAACCAATTGAATACTAGCCAACATCAGAGGTAAAAAGGACTTAAATAATTGTACGTACTTCCTATATTTAAATATAATTTTAGTGGAATTATACTGTATCTGAGTATAATTGAAATTTAATACTTGTACTCTCACTCGATTACAATTTCATGACGTAACACTTTTGATGGAGTGGCCTGTCACTGCTGGTTCACGGCAGCACTGGCGTCACATTATACATATCGCACCAACCCTAAATTTCATTCATAGAATTCCAAATTTTAACTCGTTTCGGATCTCAACAATCAGGTCTGAAATCTTTTTCCTTTCTTGTTCCCAAGTCACCAATCCAAAAAGTGCAGTTTTACTTATATTTACTACATTTAAAATATCCACATACCACAACCCATCATTAAGGCAATTATTATTATTATTATTATTATATTATATAATACGGTTCCCCGTGACCCTGAAAAGGAGTAAGCGGTTGAAGATGTATGGATGGATGGATGGATGTATTACTACACATTACTTTTCCCTTATCTGGCATTATTTACTGTATTATTTAGCATTAACAATCCATGAACCTCAGAATCAATGTTAGCAAAGTAGACGAACACATTTATTAATTCATGTTTGGTTAAATGTTAATGAAATGTTAATTACACCTGCACTGAACTCTTATTTAAACCATGTCCAAAAATCAATCCACATAAATTAGTAATAGTTAAATTACAATGTGCTACTAAATGTTACTACTGAATAACCTACTGAAGGCTGGCCTCCAGATAGTAATATTCGAAGTTGCTGTTTTGATACAGTTCTGAATTCAGTTAACAACCACAAACAGTGGTTCATGCATGTGTTGTTTATGAGTTAAGAGAACTGTTAGAAATGTAACGTGATCCCATTGTTTGTTATACATTAAAGTTGCTTCTAATTTCACTTAAAAGCATTTGCTTTTACATTTCAAACACCTTTAATTATTTATGAATAGATACAAGTGTGGAAACAATCATTTTCATTAATTTTACTCTTTAAATAAGGTTTTATACTGTTTTTACCCAATTTTCCGCATAAGAATACATTGATGCATTTACTTAAGTGTAATGATATTGCATTCCTAGTCAATAATCTTTTAGGAAATTCCAGGCTATAAACAGAAAAATTAGACATTATTATTCTCAAAACAAAGAAACAAACTATTTTTTCCCCCAGTTATCATTTTACAAATCACCTTCATATCCTTTCATATTCAGGGTGGTCATATGAGATATTAACATATGCTCAGACATTATCTGAAAGTAGCAGTCACTTGGGTTCAGTTTTTATAAACAAGTTATAAACAGATGCTGTGTGCTTTTTACATTAAAAATGTAAAAAGTTTGCTCACTCCACAGATACGTGTGACGACTCATATGAACTCTTTAAAATCATAAACATCGAAGAGATGCTGAAGGATGAAAAGCCTGAATATTCACACCATATGGAGAGCCAAGCATTAAACCCTATCTGCCCCCTCATCTTAACTAGCGGAACAGTGTGTCTAACTCCATAGATTTACTTGAAATCTCAATAAACATGAGGTTCAGTGCTGTGCACATGCAGCGACTGCGCTACTGGGATTAGCTCGATTTACCCTGGTATAAGGACCTCCTGATCCTGCCAAATGGGGAATTAGGCCCTAGATTACAGTCTATTCCTTGGGCATATGGGATCATAGACTATGTAGCTGTCTTTCTGATAGTTGAAGAGTTTTAACAGTTGTTAAAAAGCCTAAAGCTAGACTACTTAAGCAGAAACCTTTACATCACCTAGCATAAATGTACATTAGTTTGCGCTACCTCAGCGGTGTCATTATTTTTAAAATGTTTTTACTTATTTGTTCATTGAAATTTGAAGTTGAGTCAAATGGTCCATTTCACATTGCAGCTCTCTTCAGTGAGGCTCTCTTCAGTGAAGTCAAAATCCAGTAAAATTCAAACTGACAGGTTCAATAAAAACACAATCTCACAGCACGTTCCTGCCTTGCTGCTGAATTTAAATGGCAGGAAGAAGAAAAAAACGAAAAAAAAAAAAACGCCGTCTCCATCTTCCAGCAGTAGCCAACTGTTTTAATCTTCAAGCCACACTTCACCAGCCCTACATATTTTGTCAGATGAGGTTTTATATTAATGGGAAGTGTTCGCTATAGAATAATACACACAGCTACCCAATGATGAAAGATGGCATGAAGAGTGGGATCACGGAGGGAAACACTCCTGCCTTTGTGCTCGCTCTTTGTTAAAGGGAAGGAGACTGGGAGGGGACGAGTGCGCAACAGACAGCGCATTCACCAGCACAAATCCACCGCCTCCTCCTTCACTACCACAATCATATGGTTCCCAGCAGAGCTTATCAGCTCCAGATGCACTCCTCCATCTTCCACCAGCATCTCTCGCTCTCTCCCTCTTTTTCTTTCCTAATGACACCGCACAGATTTTGTCACTCTGCGGTCACTGGCGAAGGCCGTGTAATACCATATCTGCATTTCGGAGAAGAAAGAAAAGTAAGCCAGTGAACGTGAGCAGTCATTTTCTTTCCCTCTCTCATCCTCCCTCACTCAAGTTTTTCGCTCCGCATTCTTTTGCTAGTTCATTATTTTACTCTTGTAGGACAGTAAAATAAATCCTCCAGATGCATTAAAAAAAAAAAAAAAACAAGCACTCAGAGTTAGAATCCAATATCAGTCCAATAAAATCATGGGAATAAATTTTATCCATGTGCTGCACAAATGAACATATGCAAAACAGAACTTGTGTCTAACTTTGCCCTTCCGTTGAACAGTTTCAGTAATTAAGAACAGGTTTTCACTGACATTACCATGTCTACAGGTATTCTAATGTTAAATTTTATCCACTTCAGAAGATTCTCAGTGCTGCTTCAAAGGCAATTTAAGACCTAATTTACATTAGTGATACATTAGCCAAATGCACATCTACTCATACTCATAAAAAAAAAAATGCTTTGATATCAACATCCGATACGATGTGATACTATGTGACTTAAGCTTTGTGTTTGGTGGCAGGCTAATAAACAAACATACAACACAAAAATGACAGATCTGGACGTATTTCACGATTAATGATGGCAATCAAAGCAAAATGTGCTTTGTGAAAATATCAAGAGGAGACTCTACTGCAACACAAGTGCAAAAATGAATGCAAGGTGCATTGAATTGTGCACATACAAAGGTAGTGCTGAGTGTTTTGCAAGTGTGTGCTGAGAAACAGTTCAGTTCACTGAGCACTGAGCACTGAGACAAGCATGCTTTTTTGCCCTCCCTCACAAGGGTCTATGATTTGTTGATTCAGGGTGCAATTCAAGACACTTTGTATTCATTTTTAATGACCATACTTGCTGCTCTGCATGCACAGGACAGCAGCCCTCACAATCCCTGGTAAAGATACTGTTTAAGTGCCATTGTCCGGTCAACCCCGTTTGTGAACTCAGTTTCCCAGAACTCAGTGTGACATACTAACATGGCCGCACCGGACTACACTTCCCAAAGGACATGAACTCTCAGTCAGCGGACTTCTGATTACACTCACCTGTTGCCAATCACTTTGCTAATTTCCTCGTTTTGAGTTTTCACATTAGCTTACTGTACCCCATTTGTGCCTCGCCTGACCCACGCTTGTTTTGTGATTCTGATTTTGCCTTTGTTTGTGAATCTGTCTGCTTGTATTTTAATAAACATCACATGCAACTATATCCGTTTTCAGCCTACAGTGATCTGAAAGTCATACCATTTTAAACAGAAATCTCAGAACGAGGAGTTTATTGCTAGAAGCACTTGGCTGCAACCAACATAAACAGAGCTAAATAAAATGTGCCACGATGCCCCTGACTGATTAATACTGAATAGGTTATGAGTTTCAGTTTCAGTATCGGTATCACATGTACACATACTGTCTGAGAAATCAATGTATCAATGCATCCTTAATAAAAACATATATAGGACAAATTTTCAAGTGTTGCCATTTCCATAGTCAGGAATTAATATGCTGTGCTGACGGGAGTGGAATGGCAGAAAAAGGGGTGTTCATTTTAAAAACCCATTTTGGTCCAAAAACGCAGCAGCTGTATTTTCCTGACTTCAAGCCAGCCCAGTCTTGTGGATGTTCACGATCATCTCATTTCAATGTAAATAGACTACTTCACCCAAATACTAACTAAATACTCTGTATGGCCAAAAGTATGTGGACACCTATCACAGTCAAATATGGGCCTTTCCCAAACGCTTGCCACTAAGTTGGAAGCACAGAAATGCATAGGCTGTCTTTGTATGCTGGAACATTATAATTTCACTTCACTGGAGCTAAGTGGCCTAAACATGTTCTACCATGACAATGCCCATGTGCACTAAACGAGGCCCATGAAGACATGGTTTGCCAAGGTTGGAGTGGAAGAACTCAAATGTCCTGCACAGAGCCCTGACCTCAACCCCACTGAACACATTTGGGATGACCAACTGGGAACACCAACTGCACCCCAGGCCTCTGTGCAGACATCAATGCCTGATTTCATTAATGCTCTTGTGGCTGAATGGTCAAATCCCCACAGCCACGCTCCAAAATCTAGTCGAAAGCCTTCCCAAGAAAGTGGAAAGTTATTATAACAGCAAAGTGAGAACTAAATCTGGAATAGGTTTTTCAATTGGCTAGCGTTGTGATGATTGACAGAAGAGTGAGCGTATGCAATTCTTTTAACCCACTGAACATGAAAAATGTTGCTCTCTCCAGGCCACGGATGGCTGTGGCATTGGCAGGTTTCGAAATGGCACAAAGTATGAATTTGTTGCTCTTCTGTTGTGCCACTCGGTAGCCTGTAAGTTTTAGATTATTTTCTTGTTGCAGTATATACCCCAATTTCCTTTTTAACATTTCTGAGAGGAGGAGGGGATGCAAACTTTTGCACTCAACTGTACAACCACTAAAACAAATAAGTCTCTTTGCTAAGTGACTGGCGGTCTCATGGTTAACGTGCACCCGTGTTTGAAGCAAGTGATCCTATATTATCTAATGTGACATGATATCAAATGTTCTGAAAATAGATTAGCAAATCAATTGACACCAAAAGCTAAGACTAGGCCAATTCCAATTTAAGAATACTTTAATTCACAAGTGGTCATTTCAGAAAAAATAAGACCTTTAAAGATCTTCACTTCCCTCTAAAAGGTCACATTTTGGCAACAGAGCATGCCTAATTTTCATAACCTCAAACAGCAGCAGCACTGGCCAGCAGAAACGCCTATATACAGATATATGGGTGTGTAATAAACAGACGGCAAAGTGGAGGTCTCTGCCCTTCCTCTCCTTGAGCTATGTGTGGTTTTGAGACATTTCCATACAGCTCACTGTGAGCCAAATGCAGCTCTATCCACTGCCATTATTCAGAGCAGGCCATTCTCCCAACTCCTACAAATATCTCCCCCTTAGCCAGGCACCCTTCCCCAAAGCCTCTGGCATCCAGCAGGGCTTCACCCTGAGTCATCCTGGGCAAAAGACATGAAAGATAGAAATAAAAACAGTGTGGTGGGGGAGTGCAGCTAACAGTATCTACAGCAGCACCAGTTCTTTTCAGGGTGTGCTCTTGATGTGGCTGGTGGCAGCCCACTTGAGAAGGCCATGTGATGTTACTGGAGAGCCGCCATGGTGAAGGGCCCAAGAGAGCCGTGGAGAGAGGAGAGAGACCCACCACACCAGACCACAGTGCTGCACAGCACAGCCAGTCCTGAACCCAGCAAAAGTCATTTAGAAATACATCATGACCAGTCCAAAACCAGTGCAGAAATGTGCCAAAGTGAACTGAACTCTACTTCATACAAGATGACAGCACAAGGACACTAGAACGAGAGCGAGACTTCACATCAAAGACAAGAAGATAGTCAGAAAAAGAAAAGTGGGAAGGACTGTTAAACAAGACAACGAGAGAAAGAATGAGACATAAACTTAGAATCATTAACTTAGAGAACATGCTCACAGGTCAGAGGTGGGAATCAAACCCCCAAATCCGCAAGAGTGAGGCAAACTTAAATTGAAAGACAAAAAGGTACTGTTTTGCGTTTGGTGCTTTTATTCTATGGCTGAATCTCAAATGGTGTTCTTTTGTCTAGTGCACTACACACGTTCTACAACAGCATTATGGTTATGCCATCATGGCGGTGGCCCTGGACTACTGATCCAAAGGTCATGAGATTGTGAATCCTGGTAGCACCAAGCTGCCCGTGTTAAGCAAGGACCTTAACTCTCATCTGCTCTGCTCAACAGTAAATCGCTTTGGATAAAAATTGTATTATGAACACATGCACTGAACAGGATCCCGTTTACATTCTGTCTTTCTGTGGCCCTAGTAAGATCAAAATAAATGAGCGCTAATTTGTGTGTACAATGAGGTAAATACATATTAAATATTCAGCCTTTACTGAGTGATCAACAAAGAATAATACAATGGCACAGCAGGTAGTATTACCACCTTGCTCACCCTGGTTCGATCCGGAGCAAAGGTTACTGTCTATGTGTTTCAAATTTTCTGTGTTCTGTGAATATGTCCATGTGGGTTTTCTCCGAGACTGGCTACTGTGAACTGCTTAATGCAAAAATCCAGTATGTGTGTTAATGTGTGCACTGCAGTGGACTGGTGTTCCCTACAGGATGTATTCTCACCTCACGCCGAGTGTTCCCTGACCAGGATAAAGAGCTTCCTGAAGCTGTATAAATAAATGTTCCTGATGAGAGAGATGAGAGGTGTGGAATGTACCACATACTATAACATTTTAATTGCATGGGTTCACATTATTTCTCTCGATTTATTTATATTGACCGAATTTGGTTTTGATTTCATGACTGACATCATCATCATCACCACTACTGCTTGTTCTGAAATGTAAATCTGATCCTGTGTAAGAATTAACACACTACTTGAGTAGTGTTCTCACTAAAATTTTGCTCTTATGGAGTTTTCTGGATGACTAGCTTCGCTTTCACACGAGTCATTACACAAGCTTCATTTGCTGACATGATGTCATTACACTGCTAATTTAGTTGGGCATAAGAATCTTTTTTTTCCCCCTATTTGTGCTCAGTGGCTATTTTCATGGTTCGAAATGATAGCACTCTCAGAAAAACTATTTTTCTGTCATTTCTCTGCCTTATGTCTTGTTGCAGTATATACCACATATCATTTTAACATCTTGGAATTCAATTTCTACTCACCACTCAAAACATAATGCAAACTTGGCACTCAACTGTATACCCCCTGTCTCTCTGATAAGTGCTTTATATTGGTCTGAATTCAGTGCAGTGCTCTTTATATTGGTGCTTTATATTGGTCTCAGTGTAACGCTGTTTGGAGGACATGATCACGTATTAACTATCCTGTGTGCTTGCCATGATTTGAATTGTTCTGAAAAGAGATTTAACTGCATGTATGAAAGAAAGAAATGGAGTGAAACAAACTGTAAAAGCAGGTAAATTCAGTGCAGCTCTGATGATTGACAGGAGGTGTGACAGTGGAAATCTATTTGCACAATGGTATTTTCCAACCCACTTGGGTTAAAAATTAAGCTAATGTTGCTGTCCTGTCGTGACCCCATTAGTGTAAATAGTAAATCATTTTATTGGAAAATATCTACAATGTTATGACTGCAGCCTGTTTGTATGATAATGATGCTCAAGCCTCATTCACCGTCATTCTGTCTATAATCATTCATGCCCGTTTTCACGTCTACGCACTTAGATCTCTGCATTAGCCTGATATTATGTTTGACATGCAATCAAATCATATGTCATTATGACAGTCTCATTGCACTGACTTGACAGTGTACTTGATATTTATTCAAAAACTGTCCATTTTTACAATTGTGTCTCTATTTGCACAGATGGCCATGAAAATGTACCAAGAACATATAATGCTATAATGTTATGCCTTACTTTCTGTGCTTGTACCATCATCAGAAAAATACACGCCTCTATTTATCTTTTTTTTCTGAGAGTAGAACTATTTTTACTCGACTGAGGTTTTTGGCTACTCTTACCAACCCATCTCGAGTTGGGGCTCGTCAAAAGTGAGGGAAGCCATGACAGGCGGAGGTGAAATGGATTGAAGAGAGGTTGAGGATGAGTATGTGGCTTTTTCAGGCTACTCCGGAGGAGGGGAGGAATAGTGTGGTATTGGTGGGTTTAACAGCAGAACATGCTCACACATTAAGCTCCATCTGATTCCTTTCTAACGAACACCAAACGCCTCTGGTGAAGAGTCTAGCCCACGGAGGAAAGCGGTGTTTGTACGAATCACCCCAAGCCCTTTCATCCGCAGCCAAACAGCCTCGTGCCGAGCAACTGGAAATTGAAATCATCTCCCATTCCGCAACCCCCTACCCCCCCCCCCCCTTCACACTTCTCTCCCTCACGCTTCTTTATTTCTGTCTCTGCACAGAAGACGTCTGGCAAAGGCCCAGGCCACAGTACCAGAGGTGAAACTCTGTTTAGCTTCCTTTCACCCTCATTCTTTCCTCGCCTCGCCTCGTCCAGTCATTTCTGCCATCGTAGTGACTGATCAGAGTGAAAGAGAGGTGCAGACACATCGGTTAGTGACCACGGAGATGTACAGATCAGACCTTTATGATCATCATCACTCAAACTCTCATTGAGCCATGCTCACCACACTGAAACTTCCTCTAGTGTGATCAGTCCAGGCAGAAACAGTCATTCAAAAAGAACGCTGGCTTTGATTTAAAAAACGGCTGCTTCTCAACCGTAAAATGCCAACTCGGATAATGTAACAGTAAAATTCTTTTTTCAAACCATAAGCATTTTTAAAAAACGGGTTGCACTTAATTACAGCAAAACTCATGCGCATGAAATAATGCAGTGATGTGATAACATGTGAAAACTACTGCTGCAACGTATTAAAAGCCCTGCCTGAAAATGAGACTAGGCATATTTATGATGGCTAAAAACGTTACACGGGTGCTTACAGGAGTGTGTAGTACTCTGTGTGTTTACACATGTGTGATGTGTGTGTTAGGCACACTGGGCGTAGGAAACGGAGCAGCACATGTGAAGGCAGTCCATGTGGGTGGGCGAACATATGTGGCTGGCAGGATTAGGAAGTGGTAGGCCACATCTTTTTATACAGAAATATCCCTTTAATATCTGGCTCTCGTAGGAGTGTGGAGAGCCTCGCACCAGGCTGTCGCCTCGCAGACTTGCTTACTCGGTCGTCTCTCGCACTTCATCTGGTTTCTTTTATAATTAGTGTCAAAGCCTACCCAGTGCTTTTCACACGCAGAGTTTAGATTTTAATACTTTTTTGTTTTGTTCCGAATGAATTGGACATTTTCCGGGACGTCGCGTTCTGCTCAGCTGCTCCTCTCCAAGTGCCAGGAGCCATTAAATATCACTTTCCTTTGTATTTCAATCAGTCACATGTTGAAATTTAAAGAGCCACGTTCCATGGGTATTAAACAGCCATCGTACAGTCAAGTGCAAAAGTTTGCACCCCCATAATTTGATTTATTTTAGTTTTTTTTTTTTTTTTTTTTAATAAAAACTGTTCATATATCCGGAGACGGTTTTAAAAGCCAAAGGTGGACATACTGTGTCTTACTTTAGTTCACCTTACTTTTTGCTTTGTTATATGTTTTTGGCTATTTTGTTGATTTAGCGGGACAGATTGTAACAGAATTGCATGCGATTGTAATGAGGGATTTACGTATGTTCACCTGGCAGTGGTAGATGTACTCGGGCGTGGTCTTTTTGAATTTCATATTCCACACTAAAGCCACGCCATCTGGCTCATGAGGAGCATCCTCGTTGTTGTTATAAGAGGCCACCAGCAGCTCTGGGTACTAGATAGAGAGAGAGAGAGAGAGACAGAGAGACAGAGAGAGAGAGAGAGACAGAGAGAGAGACAGAGAGAGAGACACACAGAGAGAGACAGAGAGAGAAAGACAGAGAGAGAGACACACACAGAGAGAGACAGAGAGAGAAAGACAGAGAGAGAGACAGAGAGAGAGAGAGACACAGAGAGAGACAGAGAGAGAGATAGAGAGAGAGAGAGGATTACATTCATACACACTTCATATTTTTGTATGGTCACCTGGGAAAAGCCTTCACATGGTGAAATGTTCTACTATATATAGTTCTGAGAAGTACACACTTTCCTGAAGTGAAATATGTTTATCTTCTGCATCTCAACCATGAGCAAAGTTATAGCGTTCACTGTTTGAGGAAATCACACTGGTTTTACCACCATGCTTGTTAAAATGCTTCCTTACCCGACGTGACCCTTGCAGAAAGATAGCCTAGGCAAGATTAAAAAAGCAAATAAAAACATTTTTGGGTTTTTGAGAAAGATATTTATGGTTTCTTAAAGTTAGGGTGTCAAAATATGTTATAAGCTTAAAAAAAACAAAAAAAAAAACTAACTATTTTGGACAAACCCCAATTTTTCATCCGGCTGTTTGCCAGAATTCCACCACAGGCTTTTTCCCAGACTGTCACACAAATGTGCAATTACCATAGACAATCATGTTGACACATTTCCATGTACTGAGAAAAGAAAAGAAAACCCGTTTACTCCAGGGAACTTTACAAGGCAACTTGCTGGGGAATCAATAAAATGTCTGGGGTTTTTTGTTTATTTGTTTTTTGCAGAATGCCATTATAAATTCTTCAGTTAAGGATATTTGTACATTTACCTCCTAACCCTTTAAATTACTGAAACCTGTCAGAATATTCACACTTGATTACTCTTGTAATCACATACGTTTCTTAATTGTTTCAGAGTAATTACTCAATAAATCATAGTCTTTATAAGTAATAAGCCCTAATAGGAATAGAATAAGCCAGGGGTTTAAGTAGTTAGGCTATAACTATCATTTCAGTTAAGGAACTATTTTTCAGGTTGGACAATCTGTGGTCAGCTTAAAGTACACACATAAGTGAGTAAGCAACTCTAATTGCTTTTTAATGAACTGCTCCATTGTTGAAAAGTTGGATAAATCTATAAAAAAAGCTTTTTCTGTCACATTATATGTCTCACCCTAAAACCTTTCTTGGTGAGGCTTAACAGTTTTGAATTTGTGTTGATTTCAACTTCTGTAAAATTCCTTCCTTACAAAGTTCTGGAAAAGTTTTTGTGATTAGTTGATTTCTGAGTACAAGACTCGTAAATTCAAAATAGTGATGTTTTGTTTTACACTGCTGCTTCATGTTACCACTTTTGACTAATGCCATGGACTTTCTACAGATTAGATGCATTGGTTTATACCTTTTAGCAGATGCTAGGGTTTTTTTTTATTATTGTAAAAGCCTATAATCACTTCTTTAATCAAACAGGGGAGGTTAAAAAAATTGAAAAAAATCAATGAAATCGCTACCGTTTCTAAGTTCTGTGAAATCCTTATCCTTTCTGAACTAATGTCTTTAGCCATCTAGCTAGTCTCTGGTCTGAATAGCTGCCTTCAGCTAAATCATTTACATAAATGCATGTGATCGGATTAACCACAAAAGAAACCGTGCTGGTTCATGTTCTGCAGTTGCTACAGCCTGGTTTTTTTTTTCTTCATACATTGAATGCTCTGCTGCAGTATTTCTTCATTTTGGTTCACTAAAATATGATGCTACTGTAGGTTCACATCTGGTTCCTGCCAGTTGGAGACCTCTGTGTCAGTGTTTAACAAAATGAAATAATTGCTCATAATATAAGTAAGTTTTTCTCTGTACAGAGAAACATGTCAAAACTATTGTCTGTGGTAATCACACATACACTACTGACGGAGATCAGATAGACAGACAGACAGAGAGGAAAAAAAAAGGTACAGAAGTGTAATGACAAAATAAAATAAAAGCCGGAGTGTGTGGCTGTGCAGATGAAAAAGAAGATGCCCCTGCGGGATGAAATGAAGAGGTGCAGACAGGTATGAGAGGTCAGAGGGTGAAGTGACTCTACCTGAGGGGACCAGTCCAGACAGGTGATGACCCGATGCTTAGACCAGTGCTCATCATAGAACAGACGATTAAAGGACAGAATTGACCCTCCCTGCAGGTCTCTGAGACAGATAGATAGAGAGAATGATAGACACATAGAAAATTCATCTAAATAAGTAAGGACTTACACCACCACTAGAAAAATCCACTAATTTAAAAAACTTCAGTTCTATACCACATAATAACCTGGTAGCAGAAGTGCTCCTGATGGTCACTGTGCAATTTACTGAGCTATCTGCAGACACGTTTTAAGAACTCATGTTTGGAATAATCATCCAATGTGAATAAGAGGCTGTGCATGAATGAGAACATTTCTTTGAAGAACACAGACGTGCAGTGCAAGGCTCCAAATGTATGAGTCATCGGAATACGCACACGCACACTTGTGAACACATGAATGAACATACACGCCCTGCTTTACCCTTCTTTATCTTCGAGGTCTTGGCCACTGTAGTCAAAAAATATGTTGGAGTCTTCAGCAAGAGCTCGCTCCATCACACGGATACTGCGGTCAAAGAAGATCACAAACTCCTCAGAGTGCAGGACCTGCTGCTTCTCCTCCTCAGTCAGCTCCCGCGGGTGGCCTAACACACACACACACCGTGTATATTATATACATACATACATACATACACACACATATATATACATATGTATATACATATACACACATATATATATATATATATACACACACACACACACACACACACACGTGTATACAAATGCACACACACTAAATATAGAGCCCTGTAGTACACATAAACATGATAGTCAACACATTTACATAAATGACAGAGCCACATATGTGGAAAATGGTGTTTGCAGCTGCCTACCTTAAATAAACAAAATAAACCAATCTAGACCACAGACGTCATGGCAACAATATTAAAACAAACAAAAAAAAGGAGATTTGCAAAAACAAACAAGAGTTGAATCTCAAATAACACTTGCATTAGCATACTTTCTTTAACACCTTGAGTGCAATCATGCCAGTTACAGAGATACAGTACAGAGATAACATGCTAAAGGAAGAACTACAAAGAAAGTAAATAAGCACACATGAATAAGTGAATAAAGAAATAAATATATCAACGTACACACAAAATCCCCTAGTCCATTTCTCCATAATGACTATGTGTTCAGTTATTTCTCCCCTTTTTTTTTTGATGTTATTGGGTTCCTCCATTTTCTCCCAGACCATTAGAGGCCCTTCACTTTGATCTTGGACCACTTGATTCTCATGGCCCTCTTTTTTTGACGACTCATAAGGCCTGATCAAAGTCCCAGTGGAGTCAAAGCACCCATGCGCTCTTGCAGCACAACCCCAACAAGGCCTCTCCTAAGCCCGCTACACTTATTTACTCAATACACACGTACAAAGAATGCACTCTGTGCAGCCTTTGAAGTCCACTTGCCGGGGTCAAGTGACATTAATTTTGAATCGGGCTTGACCCACAATGCTGTGAGCTGATAAGCGGGACCCCTGGCTACAGAGATTGGTATCTGATATGGTGGCGGGGGTCACACGCGAATAGCCACGCAACGCTCCAATGAGCCTGTTTGGTGACTGAGAGATTCCTAACTTGTGAGATGCTCTGCTATAGCTGGCATGATGTAGATGAAACATACATCCAGCTCAGGGCACCAAGTCATCAATGTTAGCAGTGTGATATGAATGGAAATGTCATTAACAACTTTGAATTCACTTAAGTTATGTTTCTATGGGTCCATATTAACAGTGACATGATGAATTAGACTTAACTAAAAGTTAATCTTACATTTACAGCATTTGGCAAAGGCCTTTACTGAGAGCGGCTTCCAGAGGTGCTTTGTCACCATGGAAAACAGATCCTCCGTTTAGAAAGAACAGGTCAGGGTCTAAGAATACCATTAAGATAAAACCTTGTCAAATAGGAATTAGTACAATTGTAAATCTCTGATTTCACATTTAGTTCATCTGTGCTCTTACGAGAACAAAAATTCAAGGTTTTACAATACTATATTATTTACTATACTTTGTTAGCTATACTTTTACATTTGCATCCAAAATACTGCAGTTGTTGTACTATGGTGATTCAAGACATGTCCATCCATCCATCTTCTATACCGCTTATCCTTCCTTCAGGGTCATGGGGAAACCTGGACCCTATCCCAGGGAGCATGGGGCACAAGGCGGGGTACACTAATGAATTGTATGGGTTTTTTGTGTTGTTGTTGTTTTTGGTTTTAACAGGAAAAGCATATGAACACCCAGCTATGCAACCTCAAATAGCTCAACTTTATTTAACAATAAAACTACAGGAGACAGTATTTGGTTGCTCATATCGTATTAATGATGCTGTAATACTACGGATGCTGTTCGGTACAAAATCCAACTTCCTGGAGTCAAATTTGTTCATGTTCAATGTGTTTACGAGAGCATCCCGTATAAATGGGCCCTTCTTGTTGTATGTAGCACTTCAGAAGTTTACAAGTTGTGACACTAAAAGTAATTCTTGTTTTTCCAATATGGTGGACCCCAAGGAAGTACAGTTAGCAGTGTCATTTTAGTGATATAGACCATCCATTCTTATAAATTTACCCAAAATGTTACTATTCCTCACAGTTTTGTGCCTTCTTTAGGATCATTCTACCTTTACTTCAGCATAAGAGATTTAATAGTTAGCTAGTAAAACAGACTCAATCATAAGCTAGCTGAACTGTATCAAATGTGTCCAGGTTGCCTAGAAACATTCTTCTCATGGCTTGAATCTCTCCAATGGCAAGGGAATTGTGTGTTTATCATTCCATGAAGAAAGAGCGTTGTCACAAAAAGTTTGTACCCACACACACATACAGTACATACACAACCCCATTTTACCTTCTTTTGTGTCCTTGCTGTCTTCATCCTCCATCTGGTCTGACTCCAGGCCTGCTTTAGGTTCTGTATTATCTTCTTCCTCCTCATCATCCTCTGTATAGAGACAAAGAAAAATCTGTGTCATCTGCCAAGACTTCACCCCCGCCCCTTCAATGACCCATTTTGAACCCAAGCCTTGCTGCATTCACACTAATAGCTTACAGATCTCCTGTACAAGCTTGCAAACAGGCCAGACTCTTCACTAATGTAACACACATAAATCATGACCTCCAATTATAATCACAGTCTCAACTTGTTTTGGATCAACATGCCTTATTTGTAAAGGATTTCATGAGGATTTGCACAGCTGCATTTTCACAAATAGGAGCCAAAGATAAATAGTGAGATAAAAGAAAAGTTCTGATAACCATGTGTGCCATACATGTGTGTGTGAGTAAATCAAGATGTCTGCTGGGAGGAGAAGTACAGATACCCAACCGGAAACAAGACTGTTGAGTGGCGTGCCTCCTCTGTGCTCTCTCCTGACCCCCCTCAGCTGCACTGTGCCTCCGGGCCATGACGACTCACCCCACAATTAACCCAATCACCCCAGTTAAAGAAGCAGCCCAGTGCTCATCTCCCACAGGCACCTGCCTCTCTGCCCAACCCCCTGCTCAACCCACCATGCTGGGCATGTGTTCCAAACCCTCCCCAACCCCGTGACCCACGGCCGCACATGCCAAAGGGGCTCCAAGATGCTTAACACCCATATAACACCTGTGGATATATGAGTGTGCCCTGACAGACACATTCGAACACACACACAGGGCTCTGTGGGATTGTTTTCTTGTTGACCCTGTGTTGCAGAGGTTAACAGGCATGGGTCATGCTGACAGTAGGCGCCCAGTTCTAAAGAGGAAGTGATCCCATTGCGCCAGACGTGGCAGAGCTCACGCACTCAACACCAGCGTGTTTGTGTTCACACCCGCTGAAGCAGAACGCAATGCCTCAGGGCTTGTTTGACAATTGAGTGTCGGGACTACAAGAATTTGTCCTCTAAAACTACTGAGTAATGTCTGCAGTTATAATAGACTTGGTGTGTTTAAAGCATTTATAGTTTTATCTCATTCAATAATATTTTTGTCATGTTTAACTTTATCAGACTGAAGTATTCCCTGATTCCATAACGGCAGGGACGCAATCTAGGTGGTGGTGAATAATCTGAAATATAAAACTCTTGTGGCTTCTGGCAGGGCAGCTTTGGTGAATTGCAATCTTTACTGTGAGGTTTAATAAGCGCATATCTGTGCTGAGTTTCTTCCCGAGAGGCGAATGCGGATCAGTGATGCGAGTGCAATTTGGACCGGAGACAAATGTGGTTTAGCTGCTGAATGTGACCAGACCTCTGAGCCAGAGACCAGCGGGGAACCAAGGAGTCCTCAGGCCCAGACTGGCAGCCAGCCAAGCAACCCAGACCGTACCACACAACACCACACCACACTCCTCCACCAGATCCCTTCTCCATCTGTTTTTCTCTTGAACTCTTCTGGGCTTGGAGGTGATGCTCTTTGCATAAGCAGCACGACTCACTCTCTCCGTTCTAGGACTTTCTGTTCCTCCAGGCCCAGACTGAAATAATGTACGCATGAGAACAGGCTGGATATTTGAAGGGCATATTTGAAGGGCTAGAGAATCTGAGGTACCACTGTGGAACAGCAAAAAAATCTGGGCTGAACTTGACCTGATTTGTCCAGGTTTTGGGGGAGGATGATGTGGTACAGGCCAGGGGAAACAAGAGAAAGCTGAGAGGCTGGACAACGTGAAGTGGTCAGGCTAAGAACAATCACTGACCACAGAGACTGGAACAACGTAAGCTAGTCTTGATTCATGATTGTGGCTGAGAGGCCATAGGTTCACAAACAACGTGATCGAGACATGTGGCTTGCTGTCTAAGCTGCAGCCATGCATTTTTATGACCCAATCATAAAAATCAGCGTCTGCAGAACATCAAAAATGACTGCTTGTGTGACATTCATAGGGGTGAAGAACATGAGAAAGAGCTGAGGCAATAGCGAAACAAAACCGTAACACTGTAACAGTTCGATTTAAAAAGGACTTCATCTCTACATACCGTTTGAAATGATATTGAACTACCTACCTCAGGGTGTCAGGGTATTAATGAAAACTCTCTGAGATACAAGAAATAAGAAGGGGCAGCTTTAACACAGTCGCTCCAAGTCTATCCAGTGGGCATGTAATCTTCAGTCACGAGATACTCTCCCTTCCACCTGCCGAGTAATACCAGCCGGCTCTGTGGGGCAGCGTATTAAGCTCTATCCTCCCTGCCTGCCAGTTTGATGAAACTCTGGGCCTACGTGGCATAGTAATGACATCCTCCGCATCTCATAGCTGTTCAATCTTCCTTCAGCTTTCTCATGCTGCTAGTGTCAATTCAAATCCACGCTGGGTCACAGTGCTCTCAGAGGATGAAGATCTTAAACCAGTAGCTCAGCTTGCCTACGTAACATTCAGCAAGGCATGATGATGGCCATCAGTTCGTCTGACAGTACCCCAGGTGATGGCTGACTTTGGCTGTATATCATCATGCAAGGTGTAAATACAGAGTCATTATACTGTAGATAGCTGAGCATATATAATCACCCAGGAATGAAAGATCGTAACGCAGCTGCAATGATGTGAAAGAACTTGTTTTAAACAGGTACTAAAATATTAAAGATTTTGCCCTTCAAATCTCCCATTAAAGCACAGATGAAACAGGAAATGTGTGATGGTGGAAATATTCAACTTGAGGTTTTGTCTGTGTGAACTGGAGGGCATCCAGCACAAGGGCCAGTGCCTGTCCTGATGCTGATCGATGGATGTTGACATGAGGCACTTTTATTAAAGGTGAAAGGTATGGTGCAAAGCGCCACAGCTAGTGAGAAAAAAAAAAAAAAAAAAAAAACACGCGCTCAGGATGGGATCCCATCCATTAAACGGCAGGAGGATGCAACACAGCTTTTCATCCAGCCTTTTATTGGGCCAAGCTGTGCAACTCCAGGCCTCCCATTTGGGATATGGAGCTCATTACACAATCAAAAAAATTCCCCCTCATCTGACAAGCGGGGAGTTTTCCTTCTAATGTGCAGTGCCAAGAAGGGGGTGGCTGGTGTTCCTCACCAGGCCTTCTCCTCAATACAGAGGAAAATGGAATTGAAAGAGTACTGTACGTGGGGTATTTCCGTGTGGGGGTGTGAGAGATGGCGAAAGAGGGGGAAGACCCTGGTTCTGGCTATCCAACATATACTGCATATCTTCTCTGTTGTGAGCCAATACAGGCACACAGACACAGAAGTTGGGTGTCAAGCAGCCTGCAGACCACAAAAGAGGCAGAGAGCAGAGAGCAGAGGAGGAGGCGGCGGCAATGTGGACATGAAAGAAGTCTCTAATGTGGCACTGGCACGCCACCCCAAGCATGACATAAACACTATCAGTGCACAGCACACAAAGTCAGATCGAGCTTCTACACACTCCTAGAAGAGCTCATTAACACCTGAGGAGCACTTGAAACACTTTATGAGCTACTTCACTTAAATGTATCAAATTTGCATTCTCTCAATGCTTTGAATGATGAAATTGAAGCCATCTCTCGCCAATACCGACCAAGGATCGATGACCATAAATGGACAAATTCAAACAGCATCCAGAGTTTATTCATTCTTATTTCTTAACAACACCTCAAAACTTCCTGCTAAGAATGCTGATGGCAGTGCTGCAGTCTCTGCACCATGACTCATCCTCTTCTAGACAACAAAAGATCTCTCTCTTTTCCTCACACTTCAACTAAGACTCCATGTAAGATTGTCAGACTTTCTGAAGTCAAGCTGTGGGGGGAAGCATGCTTCCTCTCTCTGGGCCGTGTTCATCAAACATGTACTATGGAGTGAGGAATAGATACGCTGAGCTCAGAGAAAGAAGGCAAGCCTTTAATTGACTCACAGCCACTCTTCCCCCTCAGGCCTCCTGCAGCTGTGCGTTTGTGGGCTAAAAGTGCACTGTACCCCCTCTCATCTCCATACAGAGACACATAGCCACCATCTACACCATCATACTGGGACTAATGGTTACTTCAGACTACCTTCTAACTTAAAAGATAAAATATGCAAAAGATCAAATTGTTCACTACTAATCCCTTAAACTCTAAACATTGTTGTTTCTAGATATTTCTCATTCCTGTAATTACATTCAAAACTTCCCTCCCTTATCACTGTACCGAGTTACTGAATTATTGATTAGATCTATCAGTAATTTTACTTTAAAAGGGCAGTCAGAAAAAAACCCAAAATTTATCCATGCATACGGTATAAACATGGCCTCTTACAGCACTCTTACAGGTAAAGGGTAAAAAATGTTCAAAGCAGGGGTCAAAGTGATCAAAGCAGTACATTAATAGGTTTGATTAATGAATGAATTAAGTTGTAAAATGATTTTATGGCTAGCAGTAAACACAGGGCCATGTAGTGTAATGTTGTGCTTATATTTTGCACTCTTTATTTACATTTATATTTATATTACACTTTAATTCAGAGAATTAAACGATTCAAAATAATGAACAAAGAGCATTTCAAAAAGAACCAAAGACAAATAGCGGACTGAAAAAAAAGTTATCCAAACATGCATATAAATCATTCTCCTCCATATCTGCCCTTTTTGAAAGTTCTTTAGAAGCTCGGCATTGTGGAAAACTAAACTATTTACTGGAAAGCACGAATTTTGGGCCCGGCCTCTCAGTGCCATTCTGCATCCTCATTTTCATTTGTCATCATGACAAACGTCTCAGATCAAACCCGCTGTGCCTTTTATAGCAGCGCTATCAAATCTTTATCTGCTGGTACAAATCAGCCTCTCCCTCCAACTCAGTGCTCTGGGGTCTGGAAATATTCAGAGTAACAGAGATAAACAAACGAGTCACTTTGAACACAGATAACTACTCCGAACCTCCACTAACGCTTGCAGGAAATGCTTCAGATTGAGGGATTTTTCAGGCCTTGTCTGATTTGGAATGGGAAAAAACACAAGAAATGAGCCAAATAAGCAAGTTTGACATTGTATGAATTACAATCGGCATATGAAAGGTCTCATTATTTCAATATATTTGGGCGATTCCAGGGTAAACAATTAGAAATTTTTTCATGTCTTATTTTTTTTAATATATATATTTTTACATATGTGATCCAATAAAAAGGAAATTTATTCTTTAAAGAATAGCTCGTAGTCTTCATGGTTTATTGGCATGCCATCATGACATTTTGTATGTGCAATTAATACACGCAGTAATTTCTAAATGTGACATTTACAGCTCTTTGCTGATGTCAACGTTACACAGCAGGGCTGAGCAATATGACAATACAATATTGATACCATCATAAATGATGTCACAATACAATGTTCTGAGATTTTTTAGCAATCATATTTTTAAAAAATGTTTTTAATGTAAAACTGATTGTTTTTTTTTTGTTTGTTTGTTTGTTTGAAATAAATGTAGTTATATAATAATTACAAACTACAATAAATAAGAGGGGGTCTATACTTTTGTTTATTTATTTAAAAATATTTTATATTCAGTATAAATTTCTCCATAAAAGCAGTTGCTTCAAATCAGACTTAAAATACTTTTTTAAGCCATAATATGTAGAACTTATCACTGCTCTTTCACTAGCAGTTTAACAAATCAAAATATTCTCATATTTATTGTGTATCGTAGAAATGTCAAGTACAGTGATGTTCTTTTTGCCATATCGCCTACTGCTACTACATTAAATACATTAATGTGTAAGCTTCTATAACTACAGCAATGCACGCTACTGTTGTGTAGCAAATATTCATATTCAATCATCGCATATTTAATCTTAAAGTATTTCTCTGTATCTCAGACTCTCAGTCATTTTAGACTTTCTGAAATCTCATAACTGGCTCAAACAAAAAAAACATTTAAAAAAATTACCTTTCTTTTCCAGGTAATTGTGACACAATGTTTAATTTCATTTACGTCGATCACATTTCTTCATTATGATTACACAAGTCAAGCTAACTAAAACATCTCGGTGCAATTACATTTCTGAAACTAAAACCACATAATCTAATACAAAACAAAAAGTACTGACACTGTCTAGGTTTAGAGTAATAGCTTGTATTTGAGGAATAACCTCAACCAACCCAAAGCGTTTATTTAAGGATCAGAGAGAAATTTTTAACTAAATCGGAGACAAATAAAGAATTTTTTTTAAATGAATGCGCTAAATACATCACCATGACAGTAAATAAAAACTTTGAGTAAAACACAGTGCCACACTAAGCTTCCCCTATTGTGCAGCTTTTTTACTTTGAACTACCGAGGCTCTAAGCTGCATCGGTTCTGCGGCCTGCAACCGTGGTGCCAGTGAAGCTGGCGTGCTACCAGAACCACATCTTTAAGAAAGCCATCATGCCACGCCATGCACAGACCGGCCGCAGAGCATGATTAAACCTCATGACATCAAACTTTCCAAACACTGGCCTGTCAAAATGAGCCACTCAACCAGGGCAATGAGCTAAACTCACTTTTCACCAAGTCGCATAAGAAAGGACGGTTTCATTAAGGGTTTTGGTAAACGGATGAAGTGATGATATATCAAACAGTACGCCGTACAAAATGTGTCTGCTTCAGACTTAATTAAATAAAAATTTTTAAAAAGGAGGGAAATTTAACCTTGCCTGGGCTGCTGTGAAAATAAACACTATACATTCCCATTTATCAACTCAAAAGGTCTTACATTTCATTCATGTCATAGGTGATATGGTATTTAGGTTTCAAAATTTACGAATAAAATGCAACAAAGAACATTACATTATTCACTCATGTCTCTTAGTGCTTGCTTTGGAGCTTGAAGCGAATGTCTCGTGTGCCAAGAGTGCTCTCTGATGGTCGTGTATGGTAGTGTACATTTCACACATATGTGCATTCCATGTGGAGGGTCAATCTGTTTCTGGTGTTACTCTATCCAGAACAATTTTCCTTCTGTTGAAGGATGTGAAGTTTTCAGAGGAATGCTCGAAATATTTTACTTCTGTATTAAGATCAAACTGCTTGGAGATCTTATATTGCGTTTCAGACGTACGGTATCTCCACATCGAACCTTGAAGGACTCCACGTAACCATGGAAACTTAAGAGTTCAAATCAGTACATGGAAAAAGTGCAACTATTCACAGGAATGAAAACATATTCCATTCGATTTCCAACACACATCAGATGGCAAAAATTATTACAGCTGCTCAGTGGACAGCAGCCACTTTTTTTCCGCAGAGAACAGTTTCATGTATCTTATTATATGTGGTGGTATGAGGGAAAAATTGCATCTGGGTCCCACTTGGCATGCTCCACTGACTCCGAAACACATCATTTCATCTGATATAATTTTTTTTTCCTCTTGGATTTGACTGGCATAATGTTTCAATCCAAACCATTTGGGGCTTCTTTTTTGCCATGAAACTGGAGTCGTGAATGAAATTCACACTAACTGGATACACTGCGGCGCACAGAGGTAACTGCAGGCTCTGATGTCACCAATTAATTCTGACAATATGGATCAAAAAAAGCATCAATGTAACAGCATCTGAATTCAATATGACTCCTTACTCTATTCAATATGCACCCTCAGACAGAGCTCTGGGAAGAGAAACAGACTGCGAGCATGAGAGGGGGAATTTTGGCGTTAACCTTTCGTTTTGTGAACGCTGACACCCAAAGCTTTTCTCTCGCATGAGAGAGCTGAAACAACACGGCAGCACCAAACACTTCCATATGTGACCCGGGTGCATGGCTCAGCTGCGCTCCCAGAAAACCAAGAACCAGGGTCAATATGGCGCTGATGGCTTTGGAGAATGCAGGGAACCTACATGACAGCCACATAGAAGAGCGAGGGCATGAGCATCCTGTAACACCTGGATTCAACAAATTTGAGCTCAGTGTGGCATTTCTCGCATTTGTGGATACATTTCAGTCTGTGGAGACTTTCATCTTTTAGACATGCTTATGGAGGATAAGAATTAGCTTCAGTCTGATCATTAACCAGTTATACATTTTTATTTTTAGAATGCTTAAACAAAAAAAATAATAATAATAATAATAATAATAATAATAATAATAATAATAATAATAATAATAATAATAATAATAATAATTCATTAAATCGACATGTGGCCAGTTGCATTTCATAGTTCGCTATTTCATTTCTTAACTACTTCATCATGAGGCGTGACGTGCCCTCGGTCAATGTTCCATAATGCTTTGCAGACTAACTAGTTCAAACTCAGTTTGCTGGCAATTAGGAAACATTAAGGCCCACCACCAGTTAAAACAGAAGTACAGAGGGAAAAAAAAATCTGTCTGTGAATTATACATACTCCCTGTGGAGATTTTACAACTAATGATCCAGAAATATGCCCGAAAACAAACACACACACACACACAAACACACACACACACACACACACACACACACACATATATAGAGATTAACAAAAGAAAGAAATGGCTTCCGTGATCATGTGAACCCTTAACCTTATTTGCGCTGAATTCCAGAGTGGGGAAATGCAAAAACTGTAAGACTATGACTAAGGTCCGTGTGCGGTTCACTAACAGTAATTACAGCTGCGATATCAAAACAGGCATCCCCCTGCATGCAGAACAGCAGCTCCTCTGCCATGTTTCCAGCACGGCTCATTGAGGTGTTCTCTCAAAGTGAGACTCGTTTCGGAAACCCAGACCTAGCTACAATGGCCCACTTTCCATCCTGACCCGGTGCCGGATTTAGTGAGCCTCGACACATCCTTGCTCAGCTGAAACGGTTTCTTTTTTGAGTCATTTTTACAGCAGAATAACTGATACGTATCTCTGATATCTGAAGGAAATCAGACAGAGAGTCTGGTAATGCCATGTCAGCGTTCTGGTTTGCCAAAAATGCCAAGGTCCACTGGTTTTAGCCATGCTTTGCTGATATGGCTACTTAACTCTGAATAACACAACTCCAGAAAATCCATGTGGAAAGGAAACCTCAGCTATTTTTTAAAGCATAATTATTGGCCGTTACCAAAAAAATTAATCAAATAAAAAATTGCAATCCTTATAAATTCTACTCATTTATTTTGAGACTCACCTCATTTATAGAGGACAAATTCACATATATTTTCTGTACGTTGTGGCAGTTTGAAACATTACACAAACACAGCGGGGGGGGGGGTAGATAGACGATCTTTTGATGCACTGTTCTGTTGGATTGGATATATTGGATTCGCTTGATTGTATAGATTGAATTTGCTTTGATGATGTCTTCGGCGATGATAAGCCTGCCCTTCGTAATAATCATATTCCGTAGTAAGCGCTCAAGCCATGTTTATATGGCCAGGGACTGGTGGCTAATCTGATTGACTGTAGACAATGCATACTAAGCAGAGATTTATCTCTGACCAACCAGCAAACAGGAACTTAGTCATAGCTCACACTAATCAGATGGGTCATACCCCCAAGAACATTGAGGACTTTTTGTGGTTTTGTATTTTTTTAGTTTGTTTTGCAACCACTTCGTTGCCCAATTAATTGTTTGTATGTGTTGGTGTTCCTTGATTTGGCTGGGATTTGATAGACATTTGATTGATTATGCAGATGTATTTTGAAATGAAATGAATGAATAAATGTATTTTATTAGAGAAAATGTCATTATTAACTTACTGTTAATAATGCCAAGATTTTCATTTATAACACACTTTAAGGTCTATAACATTTTCTATACACATTTTTTCCCCTACTTTCTTCTACGTTCTGCACGGAAAACCCTCCCATTCTACATATGCATAATAGAAATAAAAGCAAGATTTGAACTAAAAAGTTATTTATCTGTAGGATAGTATAAAGTGACACCACGATCTACAGGACATCTAATATTTTCATAACGTAGTGTTAGAATGCAGGCATACTGATCATTTGGTTGAATACATAATCCAAGTTTTGCACCCTGTTGGTATTTTCATCTTCGGAAATAAAAACACATCCAAACATAAAGGGGCGGAGCAACAGAATAGGGAGTGACGCTTAAAATCTGACAATTGCACATTCATTAAAGACTATAAAACAGTTGGTATCATCATCATCATTGTTTGTGGTCGGTCGCACTGCTGTAAATGTGTATCCGTGTACTAGCTACTACAGTCCGTTTACTACGTTTACTAAGTTTACTATGGTGATCCATGTCATTTGGTGTAGACCAGTGTATAACTAGGCAGCCGTGATTTACCAAAGTTCTCAATCCTCGTCCAAGCAAACCACGGCTCAGATCACTGTTAAACTATGGTAATACTGGTACATTATTTACCAGAAATAATCAATTAAAGTATTCTTTTATATAATGCACATGCATGGATCTAAAAAAAAACCTTGATGAGTAACAACAACAAGTGTCCATCAAAACATACCATACCAAATTCCCGAGCAATCAAGTAACGCTTACACGTGCAAACAATTTGGCGCACTTGAAAACTGTTGGAATGTGGATCCAGCCAAAAGCAAAAGTTTTGGGGAAAAAAACCTCTGGTGTGGCGTGTATCTAACAAACTGTGCGGAAACTTTTGACATCGGGCCTTTAAGCTTAACCACAGAAGCCATTACGAGTTTTAAAAAAATGCACCTGTAGATAACAGTAAGAAAGCAGGGAATATAAAGCATCTCCCATGAACTAAAGGTCAATTTGCTGCATTACAGGACCAAACGCTATGTAGAAATCAGCATTTCAACACCATATAACTTGGCTAATCCCCAACACTGCCCTTGGCAAATCTTCAAACGGATACAGATGAGCTCGGCAAACAGAAAGTGACCTCTGCTTTGCACAACTGTCACTGTAGGTATTGTTGTAATTAATAAATGTGAAAGCCTTCAACATCTCAGGGTATTTTAGCACCTGGCTTTCTCTGGAATTTGCTGGAAAAAAGAGGAGCTGCTGCAGACCGATACATACAGGATCTGTTTAGTTTCACAATGAGTGAAAGAAACTTCCTGAATGGCCTAAACAAACAGAGTGCAAGCAGGTGGTGAAGTGATACATCAACCTCTCTCTCTCTCTCTCTCGCGCTCTCTCTCGTCTCCATTTTTTCTGCTGACAGTCATGTAGGTCTCGCCAGCTTGCAGACTCTACGCCACAGCTGACACTGCATCCAGACCAAAGCAGATAGGAGAGGGTAAAAACAAACAAACTAAGCTGATCGTCAGCATCGCTAATGGCAGCGGCCAATCAAAGACTTGTCAGTAGTTGCACTTGCTGAATAAATGGCTCGCCTTGACAGGAAATTCCACCAGCAATTTTAATTCTGATCAGGCTTCAAGGAAGTGGAAAGAATAAAAACACATCAATTATAATGACAGGAAGTCTCCAATCACATGGCAGGCAGCTGTTGCCAACGCAGGGATCAAGGAGCCATGACAAGATGGTCCGGAATCCAAAAGGCATGATGAGAAAAAAAAAAAAAAGAGATGAGTCTAAAGGAAGGGAGACAGGACTAGTTTTGGCAAAACTTCTGTTTAACGTGCATTGCTCAGTGATTAGCCCATTATAGTATAGAAAGAATGGGAGAGCAAAGCACAAGAGTAAAACTACATGCCTTTGCATTATATCTACCAACAATGGTATGCAAAAAAAAAAAAAAAACCTCAGCCAAAGCTTGTTAAGAGGTACCATCCATATGGAGATGTTTAAGTAGCTGTTTTTTTTTTTTTTTTAACCATCTGTGTTTTATACCAAGCCTGGCTCCCGAGTCTGGAGGATGCAATCAAATTAGTTCAGTCGTATGTGTGCCTCGTTATAACAAGGTCATAATTTTTAAAATATAATTGAAATATAATGCTTGAAATATGATAGGCTTTAGATGTATAATTTAAGTATATGTTAAGAATAATGTAGGAGTGCATTAGAGTACAGTACTAGAAATTGATGGCCAAATCCTAGCTTCTGTATGATGTATTTAAATGAAGAAATTAGGAACCACATCTAAACTAATAAGACTCATTGTTAGGAATTATATATATATATATATATATATATATATATATATATATATATATATATATATATATATAATAAATAAAAAGGGCAAAGTGGATTTGATAAGGCACTTTGCTACACACTATATTTAGTGCTTATAATACAACAGCCTTGAAGTTACCAAGCACCTTCACTGATATACAGTACATGAGATGATCTCTGCAAGATGTGGTAGTAAACCAGTGGCCCTCCCCAGAGAGGCAGGCACAATTTCAGGTGATGTTCTGATGATAGAAGACATCTTAAATTACCCCAGTCTGCATCCACTTAACGGCCGTCTCAATGCCCTTACTGTTCTGTATTCCAGGCAGAGCCACTGATGGGCAGGCATCTCTTTTCAAAGAGCCATTCCCCTGGCTTTCCTCTCAGGAAATGGAGGCCACTGCTGGTCAAATGAATCTTAATCCGCCCAGGTTCGAGCTTCCCAATGAAACCAGACAGCCGAAATGACAGCGCATCTGACAGTTATGAAAATCAAAGCACTTCCCTGGGCATACAGTTTTCTTTTCTTTTTTCTTTTTTTAAGAAAGGGCCACACAAGATTGTTCTAACATAAAAATATGTTTCATGTGTATCCAAAGGAATCAAATGGTTACTGATATACGGTAGCTAAAGAATAAGTGACAGGGTGAAACAGTCTATAGTGAAGTTTTAACCACTAATAATCCACAGACTGGTGGACTGCTATGACCAATAATAACAGTGGTGCACATGTTGTAGCTAGCAGACTGTCAGTGAGTACCTTCTGACTGATGTGCTGCTAGAGGAGTCTGTGTCTCTTTAGAGTAGGAAACCACCTCTTTGGGTAAGAAATCCACCTGGGTTATCTTGGACGCCCCCAATCTGTGCAACCTGCGCCTGGGAACAGACATAGATCCAAAAACAAACCCGCAAAAACACATAAAACACATCTGCTGCTGGATCCATTTAACACCTCATGTTCATATTGAAAACTAAATACTAGGGATGCATCACTACCAATATTGGCTTTGGTATCCATCTGATACTATTCTCATTTACTCCTACTCTTATTATTATTAATGAAAAATGCTTGATACCAATATCTGACACCTCATGATACTATTTCAAATAAGCCTAGTGTACGCTGTCACCCTAATGAACAAACGACATGAAATTACAGCAATATATATATATATATATATATACACATACATACACACACACACACACACACAGAGATATACATACATTCATATACATTATATATATATGAAAACATATACATATACACATACACACACAGTAGTTTGTGTTTAATGATAGCAAGCTAAGCAGATTGCACAATATCAAGAGGAGCTATTGCAGCATCTTCCTACAATACAAGCAACCTAATTAACTGTATCATGAATAGTGTGCACTAGGTGTGTGAAAACAACAGCTTGTTCCCAGTATATTGTTCTTCACTATCAGTCACTGGTAATGAATGCACTTGAACTCTTGTTGAGTTAGTGTCACTTAAAATTTTTGATGTAATCAAATTTCAACAATTTTTTTTAGTTAAATGAACTTACCGGGTTTTACAGTGTAGCTAACATTATAAAGAACTAGCCTAGTAGTTTAAGAGCATGCTTTTCATGGCCACTATGTAGACCAAGTACATGTATTCATACTCAGCCTGAATAAAATAATACTGATGCATCCCTGCTAAATATTTAGGACAAATAAAATCTAATAAAGACAAATAACAAATTTTGGTTGCATTTTAGCTTTGAGATTTAACTTGAGGGATTTGTAAATATATTGTATTTATACAGATATGACAGAAAATCTCAATCATGGGCTTAGGAATGAAAATGAAAAAGCTCTCTGCACCTGTACTGGTTAGGGTAAATCAATCAATGTCATACACAGCCCCTGGCAAACAGCTGGAGAGTAGCCAGCTGAAAGCATTTAAATCCGACAAACTTAAAAAGAAGGAGAATGAGAGTGGGAGGGCCAAGTAAAGGACAGACAACGGAAGGTAAATAACAGGACAGACAAGATTGAAAGACACTGTATTGGGCATTGAAAGAGGGACAAAGTGAGAGAATGAGCCAGGGGGAAAATAATTAAGGAAAAGGAACAGCAAAAAGAAAGAGGAGGGAGGAAATACCCGAGCTCAGAATCAGCCTGCAGCTGGAGGACAGAGGGGTCAGTATCCCACTGCAGGGTCCTGGAGCGAGCAGCAGGGGGCACCACGCAGGGACCAAAGAGGGAGAGAACGTGCAAGATTAGCTTCACTTCTAATACACATTGTCACACCACATGCAAGTCCAGAAAACTGGGAGTCACAGGAATGTGGAGTTATTGTCCTGTGAAAAGTAATCCTAGGTAAATCCACAATGAGACTGTTATTTTTTAAATCACAAATCCATCCAATAATTTGGTTAATCTGCAACTGTGATTGTATTCGACAACATCAGAACTCCTAATCTTGAATAAAAGTGATGTATAATCGCAAAGGTAAACAGTAATAAAAAATCTAATTTTTTTTTTTAATAAATAAATAAATAAATAAATAAATAAATAACATGCTGTTGAATTTTCAATTTAGCAATTTTGCAAATTGTTTGTCCAATGTCCGTTATGGAAATTGTGAAATAGTTCCACATGAATCATATTTTTCACTGTTCACCTGCTGCTTCTCAAACTGGCCAGCAGAGAAAGCAGCATATTTAATCACTTTCTAATCATCATTTAGACTCAAATTATTTCTGAATCTAATATTTGACACTTGCTTGTATTCCTATTTAATCTTAAAAATTAGTTAAAAATTAATTTTTTCTTCTTTTTTTCCAGCCTAAAAAACCCTGAATACCTTTGGCTGAAAAGGTTTTTAAGAAAGAAAGAAAGAAAGAAAGAAAGAAAGAAAGAAAGAAAGAAAGAAAGAAAGAAAGAAAGAAAGAAAGAAAGACAGAAAAACAGAAAGAAAGACAGAAAAAGACAGAAAGATAGAACGGAAGATAGAAAGAAAGAAAGACAGAAAGAACTTTTGATTAAAATGGTTAAATGTACTGGTTTGAATTACTGGTCTTATTCGTAATAGCTGCTGAATCTTTATTTCACATTAGGAATTGATGGAGAGCCACATGATGCCATTTTATATGGATACAGATTAGCATTACCCCACTATAGATTCGTTTGGTCTAACCTGGCTCCACCCCTACAAATATCCCATTAGAACTGTTGGCCAATCAAGTAATAGATGTATGAAATTGACTATGGAGTTGTAATTTATAAAATTACAATTTTGGTGTGGAATAGACATACAATGACTTCTGACAGAAAATGTACTTCATAACAGGACCTCTCAAATCACTGAACATGGGAATTAAATGAGAAAATCCCCATCAACACTTAGAGAGGTCTTCGTGTACAGTGAGAGACAGCAGTTATAATAACTGGAACATGATCGTAAAGTAAAAGGAAAGATAACTACACAGTGTTATTATAATGTACATCTACAGGCATCTGGTATGGAACATGAATATGATTTTGCAGAAAGTAAGTCTTTAAGCAAAACAGGAGACAAAAGACAAAATGGAGAGGCGGTCATCCTTCACACTTCTGTGTCATTCTTGAAAGATGAGCATAAAGGAATATACAGATATTATTTACAGTACATAAATGAATGCAAAGTTTCAGGTATGACAACAGCTGTATTTCTGAAATTATATATTAAATATGGATATTACACACACACACACACACCTGGACTTGACTGGAAAAAAATGAAAATGTGTTGATGGCATGTTGCCAAAACCATCTCTCCTCTTATTAGATGTTTATGTGTTTTAAAGATTTCACATAATCAGCGAAGACTTCTATTATTCTAGTTTTGCTAGTCAGCAAGCAGGATGCTAGCTAGGATGCAAGATGCTAGCTAGCAAGCAAAGCTGATTGATCTAGTAGCAATGCGAAGCTTTCACTAGCGCATGGGAGAAATATATAAGAGCAAGTTAACATCCAAGGTACAATTTTAGAAACCAGAAAACCCCAGTCTGGTTTCTGAAGAATACCTAGATTTAGCATTAGCTATTATCCACCAGATCCTGCCAGAAGAAGATCGGTTCCCTTTTCAGTCTGGCTCTTCTTACGGTTTCTTGCTCATGTCGTCTCAGTTTTTCCTCGCCACAGTCGCCTCTGGCTTGCTCATCAGGGATCTAAATCTAAATCCAGATGTCTACTGGGAAAGCTCTATACAAATAAAACTGAACTGTTGTTTATTTCTCGGCATCTTGAGACAGTTATAGTCAAAGCCTGTACAACACAAAGGCTGTATAGGGACAAGTTGTGAAAGGGGAGTGTTGACCTTCTAAACTTCTGAGTAACCTTCAGTACAAGTCATGAGCATGCTGATTATTCCTTCACTTCAACAAGCCCAGTCAAAAGGAAGTGTCAAACACACGCACTATGGGATGACACTGGATTGTAATTGACGTTATTTTAAATGGCTCCAGTCTAACCATGCAAAAGGAATCGCTGAAGTCAAGGTTTGAGACAGTCTACAGCAGGCGTCAGGCGTATGTCACCTTGGGGAAACACACAGAGCTGCTCTGTTCTTTTCTTACAGATACAGTGAGAAGTTCTGATTACGAAAAACAGCAAACACATTGTCACGTAAAATCAGTTATTCTCATCTCTACACTTATATTTGATCTGTATTAATACATATACAGTGGTGTGAAAAAGTGTTTGCCCCCTTCCTCATTTCCTGTTCCTTTGCATGTTTGTC
>JAFFST010046114.1:99064-109554 GCA_022414735.1 Noturus placidus | reverse complement strand
GAGTGTGCTCTCATTTGTAAGTCGCTTTGGATAAAAGCGTCTGCTAAATGAATAAATGTAAATGTACTTATTGTCAAACTTTGTGCATGCGAAAAGAAAAGTCAAAGAACAAATGGCAGCAAATCAAAACAAGTCAATACAGAAAACGTCTCGCATCTGAACCTGAATCCCAGAGCCCTAATGTAAAGTAAAGGTAGAAGACATTTTAAACATAGGTAAAAGTTTCAGATAAATAGATTAAAACATGAATCAAACCTACAGTTTGAAAAAAAAAATCCTGTCCCCACCCACTATACCTACCCTGAAATAAAATCAGTAAACCTCTTCAGAGATGCAAAACTGACCAGATAAAGGGGTCACTGAAGATGGATGAGACTTTTCTGTGAAGTGAGTTAAATGTTTAGTGAGTTTTTCGTGGTGATTAGTGTACCTAATGGTGGCTCAGGTGAGATTCCAATACTCTGGAGCAGCGCCTCAGTCTCTCTGCGCTTACGGTCCAAATCTGAGTCCTCAGGAGCAACTTCTGCCTTCTGTTGAATTTCTGACTGTGAAAGAACACGTAGAGATTCACACACAACCAAGATAACTTTGTCACATCCTACACCAACCCTTTAAATCCAGATTATTATTCAGTTATTCATAATAATGCTCATTATGCAGTAACTGCTATGAATTATTCAGTAACTAGTCTTCACAGTCCTTACCTCCTTTTTCTTTTTCTCTTCCTCTTTCCTTTTCTTCTCCTCTCTGATTTGAGCTAGACGCTGCTTCTTGCGCTCCAGCTCAGCTTTTAGGTCACTCTTGTCAGCCATTTTAATCTGAAATGTTAACAGAAGAGACTAGCTTGTGATGCTTCTCATTTGAATGAATTTTCAAACTTAGTAAATGAAGGCCTCTTTGTATGGGATTTGTCATTCCCAATCTATCCTTATTTATTTTTATTTTTTTTAAATGATTCAGATATCAAACTCTAAATATTGGCTGATACCTGACACTGATCCAATGCTGATATTCCATTGCTAGATTTCAAGTGGTCTCAGATCGATGCCCCTCTGTTTTTATGGATATATGAACATGATACACAAACTCACATTAAAACAGCCCACAAAGAGACTAATCTACAAATGGGCTGAGTAAGGTTTGTTGGAGGTTCATCCCCATCCTTCTCACTGAAACAAGGACACATCCTTTTTCCCATCCTAGAGTATTTAGGGTTTATGCACAGACTGATAACCCACATAACAATTACTATGATGGTACTGTACATAGGGACATGCCATAATATCTGTCTTACTTTGGTGTGACAAGGTGGCTGGCATTTCCAGTGAATCTAGCTCCACACAATGAAGAATTGTGTGGCCTGTTTCAGTACTAGGGAACGTTTTCACCATGAAACTTTGTAATGCATACAAAAAGGGTGGGCGTGTCCCAGATGTTCCACACATTCAAATGCAGCAGTATCCTAATATACAGTATCTGGCCATTAGAGGTGATGTTCTTCCATGCACATGCATAGGGTAAGACTTTTAATTGGCATGCAATGGAAGGCAAACTTCAGAAAACATTGGGCAGAACAACATGAACTTGTTGCTGCATGGCTTGAATAACATCTGATAACCATAACATTTAGAATGAGAGGGCTTTTAATAAACACTTCAGCCCTCTCAAATCTAGAATCAGATGAAGTAAACTGTAGAACTCCTTGTTCTGCGCTGTTGGGTCTAATCATCGAGTCATGCCAATGTCCCAAACTTCTTGGAACAGAGCAGGGATTGTGACGAGGCATTGAACCCCAAAAAAGTTTGGGTTGTTATGGCAGGATTGACATTTCTACCCCAGCGACACTGTCTTCAGGACCCTGTAGTGGCTGCCCAGAGGGCAACGTTTTCATCTGTAAAGTATTTCAATACAATGTGATAAACTTATATTTTTTAAAAGAAACTCCAGGTGTTCAAATACTTTTGACCAACAGTGTAAATCCCTGGTATTTCATAATACAAAGTGCTCTAGAAGTATCAAAGAGTAACTTTTATGTAGTCATTTGAAATCTATGTTTGTATTTGGTGGCACAGTGGTGTAGCAGGTATCACGATCTCCTCATAGCTCCAGCACCAGAAGCCATAGTTTGATCTTGAGCTCGGGTTACTGTCTGTGCCGAGTTTCACATTTTCTCCCCGTGTCTGTTTGGGGTATTTTCAGGGTGCTCTGGTTTCCTCCCAGCTCCCAAAAACATGCCAGTAAAAAGATTAGCTACGATAAATTGCCCCCCCCCCCCTCCCCAAAAGTGTGAATGTGTGTGCATGGTTCACCATGATGAACTGGTTTACCAAAACAGGGTGTATTCCCATCTCACGCTTTCCCAGTGTTCTCGGGAAAGGCTTGGTATCAAACACAACCGAGATAAAGCACTTAATGAAAGTGAGTTATTGTTTTTGCATAAAAATGCTAGGCCTGATCATTTCAGATTAGCTGTATTTATGACACAACAAATACTTTCGTTATGACACATGACACGCAAAATTTGGTTTGAGATCCAAAATAACAGGCGGAATGTTTACAGGTATTAAAGATGAAAAACAGACGACTTTTTAGGCAGCATATCATGGATGAATGTAGCAACATGAGCAGATAAAAATAACATGGCAGGGGAATATCACAACAGCCCTTAAGCAAGTGTGTGTGTTTGTTTTGTTTGTTTGTTTGTTTGTTTTTAATACAGTTAAAAATAGGCTACAAACGCAGGTCTGAATGCTGGCATTTTAATGACAGGACATCTAACAGTCTGGCTGGAAGGAAAATGGAGCCATGTTTGCTTCTCCAGTAAGAGCTACAGTATACTACAGCCTGCAAAGCCTTGTAAATGGGTATTAAAGCAAGACTAGTCGTCATAGACAGATGTCATTTCAATATCATCTTTATGTCACTGAATAACACTATGAGAAGCAGGAATGAGAATTTATTTATTGCATGGAAAAAAAAAGATGCTACTTGCTAACAGTAGGTAGCTCATTCAGCGGGTGACGTCATGTTCCATAGTCAAATACAAGGGCACAAAAATGCAGGAATATCACATAGATTAAACAAATGCATATATATATATAGTCGATTAATGATTATCCGACATCAATAATCATGCTGAGGCGGTTAAATGCATGTCTCAGCTCACCTGATGGCCGGATAGATGCTGTCCTCTCTGAAGATGCTGTCCTCTCTGAAGATGCTGTCCTCTCTGAAGATGCTGTATCACTGCTTGCTGTTACTGTGTACAATCTTGCATCCGTCACAACGATCACATTAAAACATCCAGGAGCTGATCATATTTTGTTACAAAGGCATAACGGCTACATAATAACCGACTGGAATTCGCTTTCAAATGCAGGTGGATTTTTTTCCTTTGAGCATCTTGCGCCGTTTGTCTGATTCAGAAGGCAGGAAGCAGCACCACCTCTCATTTAATAGCAGCTGGTAAATGTCGACTTATCCATACTACCCCCTAGCGGAGGTCTGGGGGATTTTCGCAGCAGTCTTGCCCAATCCTGTTGTTGCAGCAAGATTTGTCAAGATTTGTGGTTGTAAGTCCTTATTGGGACATTTTGAAAAGGTGTTAAATAGTCAACAGTTACTGGTTTCCGAAACGTTTTAAATACCGATATTTTGTAGTTCCCATTTCTTTTAAAGTCCCAGGAAAGCTTTCCTTATTGAAATAAAACACTTTAACTGCATATTATGGTTCAAAGAACGTTCCCATAACTTGAAATCCCCATGAAATCCACATTGTCATTTTGTGACTTTTAGGAAGAATATGTTAGCCTTAAGGTTATCTATAAGCTATTTTGCTCCAAAAACAATGAGAAAAATTCGCATCTAGAATATACAGTATATGCATTCAAAAGGTACAGTGTTTTTCTCTACAACCAATATGGATTAACAGTTTTGATGACATCATTCTGCACTTTAGCTTCTCATCAGATTTTCTGTCCAATCAAATGCTCTCTAGAATCTGAAGTAACCAATCCCCAAGAGTTATATATTTCCTGGCTGTGAGGTAACATAAATGCTATTGGCTATTTAAAAAGGTACCACGTGACAAGGCTCCCCACGATTTCCTGTTTCAGTGGAAATTATGTCAACACATCGAATATCACTTCACATTTCAAGGCACTTCACAGGGACTTTAAATATCTTAAAAAAATATTCCCCTACGATCCTGGTAACCTCTCAGAAACCTAATACTAATCCAGGATGGTTCGGAGAAGGTTCCTCAAACATTAGGGGAACATTCTTGAAATGTCCCTATTTGAAACCCACTGAAACAAACCTTGTTGGACCTGATCAAGGTTCCTGTAAACGTTTGTATCTAATAAAACAGAACTTGTACTCTCTTTTAGGTATAACAAGTTCCATTAATAACAAGAGAACCAAGTCTGAGCATGAACTAAATATTCAAAAAACTAAATTTTCATCTGTTAATGAGCTACACTGGATATAGAACAAAAAAGAACAAGAACAAAAAAGGGGGAACCAAACACTAATGTTAGGGAAACTTTCTGTGTTTTAGAAACGCCAAAAAGTTTTAGAAATGTAAATCATTTAATTAGATTACATTTGGTGATAATTCTGTCAACCTAATTATTAAAGCAAGCTGTACACTGTATGCTTTTCAGTCCGATTTTGCTGTCGCAGAGAAAAATCACACATCATAAAAGAATTCTTTGGTCGTAAGTCAATATCAGTGATCTTCCAACACATAATATGACATGCTCACCAGCGTGCCAATGGGACCAAAAGACAGCCAACAACAAAGTTCTGGCAGTGTCAGAAATTTATATTAAAATTTCAGAGTGTGAGTTGTGCTGTGACACTCATCCAAAGGCCAGTAATAGGAGGAGGGATCGGATGAAATGAAAGTAACGGGACAGCTACAATTCCAACACTGGAAATGGTGAAACATAAACAAAACATGTTAATGCACTGAAAAAATGACCTCAAGCTCACTGTAAAGAATGTTCTTCTTTATGAGATCCCCATTTAGTTCACAAGTCCAGATTGCACTAAACTATGATGTGAGCTGAACACAGGCAATTTATTTTAATCACAGGACTATCATTAAAGGATTTTCATTTGTATAATCTGACATTAATAATTTTAAGAGCACACAATTATAGTCTGCTATATAATTTAACATAGATTTTATTGGCATCTTCTACAATGTGACAAGTAATCATCCTAAAAGACCACTTTAATTGCGGTTTAAAACCAGCTTAAGACAGCAGCAAATATTTAAGAAGGTCAGCAATGCTAAACCTGTCTTTTAAAGAGCATTTTTAAAAGTGCTGAATGACTCTCAGGTTCCTAAAGACATTCTACATTGAATAAAAAACTGACCACTGTAGTGTAGAAGGTCTTAACTGCTACTGTGTCTAAAATTTAGCCAATTACCCAAAATTACCCAAAGACACTTAGAAATTATTCTAGGAAGAAATACTCACATATTCAATTGCAGACAGAAGAACAAATAAGACAACAGGCCAGTAGGTGAGGAAAAAAAAGCAAGGGTCCAGTTTACTCGTTCCATTCCACCCTCCGGAATCCACACGAATGAGAGCTCTCAGTCATGATCCCAAAAAAACCAAGCCAAAGCTCTTCTATTTATACTTCCCCTGTTCAGGAATATTCCATAGAAAACAAAAATCTTCTTATCGCAATACCATAGTTTTTTAGATCTAGCTGGCTTGAGATACCATAGAAAAGTAAACAATCTCAAATTCATAACATTCTGAGGCCTTAATCACGTGAGTGCACTTTGACCCAGTTCTTTCTGTATATCTGGTTTATTTATTTAATTGCTCTACATTTCTGTTCTAAATATGGTTATACCGATTCCATACTTCATGATATCCATATATTATCCTTATAATATTTTAATACTCTTATTATTATTCTTAATGTTCAGTTTTCCTTCTGTATGTGTGTGTTCCATGTTTATGCACATTTGTCCTTGAGTGTGTTGACGCATTTACACAGATGGATGATGTCACTTTCTCTTCTTTGGGCTCTGAACTGAACCTCATATGATGTTCATGCTAGGTCAGTCTGTCTTTGACCCTTGTGTTTATTTTATGAATATTTTATATACATCACTACTTACTGGTACTCAATTAATGGATCTTGTATAGTTGCACTACTTGTATCGTTCCCTGCTTGATATCACTTTGCTTGTATCTGTCATTTGTAAGTCGCTTTGGATAAAAACGTCTGCTAAGTGAATAAATGTAATGCTCCATTTCAGTAGTCAATCAGTGCTTAGACCATGCATAAAAACGTATTCTCCGATTTGCACAGACTTATGAATTGAGTTCAAGCTAAGAACAGAATTGGTTTTGGCGAAACGTCTTTATCCTGAGGAAAAGAAAGAGGAGTATTTCAGAAAGAGCAACAATTTTAAGGCATGCTTCTTAACTCAAAGATGACATTTATCGGGAAGAAAACATTAGACAAACTACAAGAAGAAACAAATGCTAATAAATCATATTTCCCAATCCATCCCTAAATTCATTAAAAAGTCATCAGTACATGATGTTCTAATATGTAGGCCTATGTAAATACTGTACATACATGAACAATCCACCAAATTATCATTCGATGTGTACAGTTGGTCATTTAAAAGCTATATCGCAAACTAGTAAGTGGCTGAAAATAAATACTGTGCCAATCAATCAATTATCTCTATCATTTCGCTTCGTAATAATACTGTCCAGGGCACTGAAGTTTTCATATGCAATTACGTTTTATGTTTGCATTTGTTAAAGATACCATCTGTTCCTGTCTTCAGCAACACTGCAAACCAGACAGATTCTCTTTAAGTTGTTTTTATAATCTTTCATAGCTGTGTTACCACCAAACTAGCTCGATACCACCAAATTTGGCACTTCCATTTTTTATTTTTTTAAACTTTTTTTTTTTTTACTAAAAAGGTCACGCAGTGACGTCGCGATCATCTTTTGATCACACGTGTTTACGTGTTACGATTACGCAGGTTCAGCAAAGTTGAACTTTCATCATTATGCAGCATAGTACGACAATTCTACACGTTTCCAATCTGCCGTTTTCGGATTCATCCGAAAATGAATTAGATTAGTAGATTAATGTGGGCAGTGTCAACAGGCTGAGGTGAATTTGTTGCCGTTAGCTTGGCGGCTAAGGCATGATGGAGATCACAAAAAAATGTTTTGAACTCTGTGACATGTTTTCTTGTTTAAACCTTCAAAAAGTTAACAATTTCTTCGAGTACTGTTAAAGAAGTCCTGTTTAACCAAGGCTTATTACTTAAAAAGGCCCGGCGTACTGTTTTCTGAGCTCGTCCACACCAGTCCTGTTGCATTATGGTATTTATGACTTACATAGTGTCCATCGGTTGCATACTGCAAAATCTCGCCGGAAGCAGTACACCATCTGAGTATTTCTCACCTACTTTGTACATATTACCCCTATGACATACTGCCTTTTCGCCTACTGTGTAGCAGGGTAGTACGCGAATTCCGACACCACTACAAAATGGCCGACACCTGATATAGTGCACTATATAGGAGATAGGGAGTGGTTTTGGACACTAAACATACTTTACAACTGTGACACATGTACTACATGGGCTGAATCTGTTTCCCATTTACAGTTACAGAAATTCTTTGGAACAAGCACAAAAAAGTCACAGAGCAACAGATAGAGGAAGATATCAAAGCAAAACCTGCTGAACCTGTAGTCTCTGTTTTACTGCTAGTAAAACATTAACCATACAGGGTAATCACAGCATGTTTGTGTGTTTGTACAAGTCCATTTGATATGTAACTGTATAATTCGGTTAGTGTATTATATTGTCAGGTGGAAATGGACTCTGTTAACACCCTGTGTGCACATACTGTATACAGGCTCTAAAGGATTTATAACAAAATAAATGTTGAAAAGAAATGCTGTATATGAAAACTAGGTTGGCATTTTTGGTCTCACAAGTCAACTTTATTATATATTTTTTCTATGTATAAAATCTTGCAGTGCCAATCTCTGTCATATTATTATGTCTCCCAGCTCGGTGGTCAAGGGTGATACACCTCCTTTCTCTGGTTTTTGTGAACTACAACACATGCAGACACAATGAGTCTAACCTAACAATGAAGGATTAAATACATCAACCACAAACATGTGGTTGCCTTTTATTATAACAGAGCTGTGATGATTGTAATCTGCTGCACCAATCAGTCTTGGGAGTCTTATTAAAAGATTGTAGCAGGGTCTGAAATTAAACTGTTAAGCCCTTACTGATAGCAGGCCAATCGACACAGCTTATATAAGATTCTGCAATTTTTCAGCAGCACAAATATGTATTATTTCCGGGTGAGATTAATTGGATACTTAAAGTACATTGACATTTGCAATCTGATGCGCTAGAAGCCAACAAAGATTTAAAAACTACAACTGTGGAAATTCTATATGTGTGATATAAAAGCTCAAGAGGAAGTGACAAGTCAGTACCGAAAAGCTGTGAACTGTATAGTGAGTTCATTTCAAACAAAAGAACAAAAACAAAACAACAAACAAGAAAATAACCCTTGCACCAAGAAAATCACAAAACATGAACATATTAGAGAAATACATTTTAGACAATATTTATACCCCCTTCAGAAAGGGAACTGACTTTACAACTTTAAAAGAAACTAGGCTATGAACAGGTAAAAGTGTAGTTCTTTAATAAATGTTACAAAATTGTAATCCTCGGCAAATTGTCATGATGCAAGAGGCATCAAACACTTCTGTATGTGCTGTAATTGGGAAACAATTTACTATTGGGTTAGAACAGGACGTCACCAAACGCCAGGGTGTATCACACCACTCTGCTGTTTATTCTTTTCCTATGGCTTAGTGGTTAGCATGTTTGCCCCGCACCTCCATGCTGAGGGTTCGAATCCCACCTCTGCTGTGTGTGCATACAGTTCTGTAATGTTCTCCTTGTGCTTTATGGGTTTCCTCCCCCATTGTTGGCTGACTGTCATCTCTAAATTGTCCGCAGCGTGTGTGTGGTTGCGTCCTGTGATGGGCTGGCCCCCTGTCCAGGGTGTCCCCTTGAGTTCCCTGGGGTAGGCTCCAGGCTCCCCCTTGACACTGTGTTTATTTTTGGTTTTATTCCATTACAATTTTTAAGATGATTTTTTTTTTTACACTTAAAATGTACATATAAAAGTAACATTTTTTTTTGTTCGGTCTCTCCAATTATAGCAGGCTCAGTTTACACCCGGATTGCCTAAAATTGCAATTGTTTTCACCACAAATCGACCAGTAAGCTCAGCAGTTTTTGGTTTGCAACAAAAGCAACAGATCTGGAATGCTTCAGAAATCGCCACCAGAGGGAATACCAGTCCTTAGTGAGAAACCACTGACCCTCTCAATCTAACGTTTTACCTTGGAAATAGTAAACCGAGACAAAATACCTGCCCCACACAAAGATTTCACCAAAGCACGTGATATCGGAAATAAAAAGTGTGAACGACAGGCCTTGTTTTTGATATGATTTATGTTTGTTTGTAATGACGGAGCCGCACATTCCCACCACATAACCTTTGCTCTAATTCGCCAGTGCGCATGCGCGGTCATCATGTTTTCATAGATTGTGAAGATAAAGCCCTCTACAACTATTCAGACCACAAACGGTCCGGGTTAGATATGCATTTAATTATAGCAACGTGAAGCAAGGGGGTCCCCTCCTTCCAACAGCTGTCCAGTGGAGGAAAGCAATGTCAAACTGAACAAAACCATTTGGAGGAAAGGAGAAGGCAGAAGGAGCTCAGCTCAGCTCAGCTGTGTGGACTTGTTACTGAAGGTGGTGTGAACAGCACTGATGCTGGAGAGAATCTCTGCCTTTACTTCTATGGCTAGGAAGCTGCGAATAACTTCGCACAGGACCACTGCTTTACTGTTATTGACATTGTAGTGGTTATGTGGCGATGCTAATCACAGGTTAGCATTTTTCTCCCCCACAAGCGGTGTTAAGTCACGCGCGAGCGAGCGCGCGCTGCTCATAGGCAGGACGTCATTTTGAAGTTCACCTGGATTTTTAACTTCAGCTTCAAAATGAAATTCGCTCATGTCTTGCTGAAGAACACTTCGAGGTTTAACATACCGAAGCAAGTGGACAGATTTTCTAAGTTCTCGCCTTCGCCACTTTCAATGAAGCAGTTCATAGACTTCGGTAAGTTGTTTCACAAATGAAATCAAACGCTCGAGACTGCGAGCTGTAAATAATAGTAATAATAACAAGCGCTCGCGCGTTGCTTTTGCCGTGCACAATGAGGAGGAAACGCGGCGAACGTGACATCCGGCACGCGTGTTTATTTGAAGTGCGACGCGGTCACGTGTCTACATTTACATTTAGTCATTTAGCAGACGCTTTTATCCAAAGCGACTTACAAATGAGTGCACACTCACACACCAATGGTAGCAGA
>JAFFST010046114.1:70789-82906 GCA_022414735.1 Noturus placidus | reverse complement strand
TGTAAAGTAGTGAGTGTACAGCTTGTGTAACAGTGTAAATTTACTGTCCCCTCAAAATAACTCAACACACAGCCATTAATGTCTAAATCACTGACAACAAAAGTGAGTACACCCCTAAGTGAAAATGTCCGATTTGGGCCCAATTGGCCATTTTCCCTCCCCGGTGTCATGTGACTTGTTAGTGTTACAAGGTCTCAGGTGTGAATGGGGAGCAGGTGTGTTAAATTTAGTGTAATCGCTCTCACACTCCCTAATAATGGTCACTGGAAGTTCAACATGGCACCTCATGGCCAAGAATTCTCTGAGGATCTGAAAAAAGAATTGTTGCTCTACATAAAAATGGCCTAGGCTATAAGAAGATTGCAAGACCCTGACACTGAGCTGCAGCATGGTGACCAAGACCATGCAGCGGTTTAACAGTACAGGTTCCACTCAGAACTGGCCTTGCCATAGTCAACCAAAGAAGTTGAGTGCACGTGCCCAGCATCATATCCAGAGGTTGTGTTTGGGAAATAGACGTATGAGTGCTGCCAGCATTGCTGCAGAGGTTGAAGGGGTGGGGGTCAGCCTGGAGACAAGCAGACTAAGGACATGGATTACTGGAACCATGTCCTGTGGTCTGATGAGACCAAGATAAACTTATTTGGTTCAGATGGTGTCAAGCGTGTGTGGCAACAACCAGGTGAGGAGTACAAAGACAAGTGTGTCTTGCCTACAGTCAAGCATGGTGGTGGGAGTGTCATGGTCTTGGGCTCCATGAGTGCGGCCGGCATTGGGGAGCTACAGTTCACTGAGGGAACCAAGAATGCCAACATGTACTGTGACATACTGAAGCAGAGCATGATCCCCTCCCTTCAGAGACTGGGTCGCAGGGCAGTATTCCAGCATGATAACGAACACTGCCTTGCTAAAGAAGCTGAGGGTGACTGTGATGGACTGGCCAAGCATGTCTCCACACCTAAACCCTATTGAGCATCTGTGGGGCATCCTCAAACTGAAGGTGGAGGAGCACAAGTTCTCTAACATCCACCAGCGTCATCATGGAGGAGTGGAAAAGGACTCCAGTGGCAACCTGTGAAGCTCTGGTGAACTCCATGCCCAAGAGGGTTAAGGCAGTGCTGGAAAATAATGGTGGCCACACAAAATATTGACACTTTGGGCCCAATTTGGATATTTTCACTTTGGGGTGTACTCACTTTTGTTGTCAGTGATTTAGACATTAATGGCTGTGTGTTGAGTTATTTTGAGGGGACAGCAAATTTACACTGTTACACAAGCTGTACACTCACTGCTTTACATTGTAGCACAGTGTCATTTCTTCAGTGTTGTCACATGAAAAGATATCATCAAATATTTACAGAAATGTGAGGGGTGTACTCACTTTTGTGAGATACTGTATATACAAAAAAAAATATTTTAATACAAAAAAAATTGTATTTAATTTAATGTTGTTCAAACAACATTAATAACATGCTATTTAAAAATGAAATGTGGCTGGACAATTAAAAAAAAAAAAAAGCAGAAAAAGAACATAATTTTTGCATATTCAGAACAGGTAATGCAGGCTATGGCTCAAGTGGTAGAGCTGGTTGTCCACTAATCGTAGGGTTGTCAGTTCGATCCCCGGCCCACATGTTGAAGTGTCCTTAGGCGAGAAACTGAACCCCAAGATGCTCATGATGGCAGGCTGGCGCCGTGTATATGAGCTCTGCTGCCATTGGTGTGTGTGTGAATGGGTGAAAACAGAAACAGTATAAAGCGCTATATAAGTGCAGACCATTTACCATTTGTTTGTTTCACACTGTTTGTCCATTTTCTTACTTGTGAAAATGAAGAAACACTGCTGTAAGTTAAATTGAATTATCATCTTCATTTTGTCCTTAGGATCTTGCAAGCATCTTTAAATGTTAAAGTATTTTTATGTTTTCTTCCTCTGTCACTGCAGACGCATACGAGAGCTCCAGGATGCTTTGTGATCAGTATTACCTGATGTCTCCAGAAGTGGACATCGAACAAGTGAATTGTAAGGAAGTCCTTTCTCTCCATCTAAACTTTCCATTCAGACTTTCTTTCTGTGTCCTGAGCATGATGAGTTCTCACAGGTTGGCATGGACTGAATATTAATAATAATAATAATAATAATAATAATATGGTTTCTTTTTTTTTGTCATAGAATTTTTATTGGAAATTTTCATTTTACACATCAGAACACCACACCCAACAACCCCTACAAAACAACCACAGGCAAAACCAAAAGAAAGGGGGGGGGGGTAATAAATAAAAATTTAAAAATAATATAAATTTTCTTTTTAAAAAGGGTAAGATGGTTAATGTTTATCGTCTACCTCTCCTCAATCTACCTCCAGGGTGTGTGTATCATTGAAATAGGTAATAAATGGTTGCCATTTTCCCCAAAAAAAGTCACCCCTACCTCTGATGGAAATGGTTTCTTTTTGACAAACCCTTAACACAGAACTGCACAGACAGTGACGGTGTATACATGGGGTGTTTTCACTTACCACGTTACTTATGGCACGTTGTATGGGATTGTTTTTCCTACTTATGAGGTTTTAGCTGTGTTCTGATGTGAGATCTGTTTCGTGCTGCTTTTTTTTTTCGCAGCCTTGATTATTATCCTACTGTATTTCATTTCTTCAGGTTATTGATACGAGCCATAATGTTTTAATCCCCGCCATGCAGCTTGATAAGAAAAGCCATAATACCCTTTTGCTCTATGTGTACTGAGAAATAATTCTGAGAAAAAATCTGCCTTTAGTGGATTGTTTTGCAGAATCCAGTTCTGCAGAATAAACAGCAAGAGTATTTTAGAGACGGCTGAGGCCCAAAGGGCATTAGCATTGCTGTATATCGGTTCCGAATTAGACGCCATACATAAGATATGATTAAGTGCAGAGGAAGAGACACCTCTCCTTTTGTGTACAACTTAGAATAAATGCAGTGTGCACTTATTAAGTGTGCACATAGCAGTCATATTGAATATTGGTTTTTGACTACATTTTCTTCCTGGTTTTATTTTTTTGCAGCTAAAAACCCCAACGAGCCTGTTAATATTGTCTATGTGCCATCCCATCTTTATCACATGCTCTTTGAGCTCTTTAAGGTACAGTAATTTATTTATTTTTATTTTTAATATTCAGTATTTGAGAGAATTCTCCCTCAGAGAAAACTCAGTCAATTATGTGGTTTTAGTACAGTATCGTTTACTACATTTACATTTATTCATTTAGCAGACGCTTTTATCCAAAGCGACTTACAAGTGCACACTCACACACCAATGGTAGCAGAGCTTCCATGCAAGGTGCTAGCTTGCCATTGGGGGCAACTTAGGGTTCAGTGTCTTGCCCAAGGACACTTCGGCATGGGATCACCCGGGCCGGGATTCGAACCTCAAACCCCACGATTCGTGGATTAGTGGACAACCCGCTCTACCCACTGAGCCACAGCCGCCCGTTACTAGCAATCAAATTAGTTGCTTACATTTTACACAGCGTCCCAACTTTTTTGGAATCGGGGTTGTATAATGGACAGATTGACTCCATGTGAACAGCATTTCAATAACTTGTCTGTGAAATTACCTGCGTCTGTGCCGTGTCGTTACTGATAATGAAGCTGTGAGTTTAACTACTCGATGCAACTGTATGTTACTATGGTTACAGTTGTTTATAGGCAGCACATTAATTTAAAAACGGCGATCAAACTGACTGGAACTACTTGTGCATTCAACGGTTTCAGCCAATCAGAATCAAGTGTTCAGACAGACCATGGTATAAATTACTTTAGTGAACCCCACCAATGTTTAAGCATGTCTACTTTTTACACCATTAAATCCTTTCCAATCTGTTTTACCAGAATGCAATGAGAGCAACTGTAGAAACCCATGAGAACAGCAAGTATCTTCCACCAATTAAAGTTCGAGTTTCTCTTGGACATGAAGACCTGACCATAAAGGTAAGTTTCCCCCTCACTGTTCTGCTTGGTGTGATCGAGCACAAGGAAATTGAATATTGCTGTAAGTAATTACATCATTTGTAGTCATGCTTTGAATCATACCCGATTGTTATATAATTATAGATGTCAGACAGAGGAGGAGGCGTGCCCCTGAGAAAGATTGAGCGTCTTTTTAGTTATATGTATTCTACAGCACCGAGCCCTGTGATTGACAATGCTCGCAACGCACCACTGGTGAGACGGAGCTGCTTTGTTTCATTGCATTTGAATGCTAGAGAATTCCTACAGCTGCGTGCAAACGTTTTCATAAGACAAACTTTGTTACATCGTTACAGCTGAGAAATCAGTTCAACACAAATCATTTTCAGTCTCCTGACCAGCTTTAACTGCAATGGTTAAAGTGTACATGCAGCAGAGTCATGTTTTTCCTAAATTGGCTCGAAGTGTAAACTGTGTGTTTAATAGACATTGGCTAGTTTGTAATTTAGCAGAGTTACAGTCGGCTCAGTCAGTCATTTACTCTGGGTTTAATGTCTGTGTGTGTGCAGGCTGGCTTCGGTTATGGCCTTCCCATCTCACGCCTCTACGCCAGGTACTTCCAGGGAGACCTCCAGCTCTACTCGATGGAGGGATACGGCACATCAGCCGTCATTTACTTTAAGGTACATTTTAATTACAGACATTCAAACATTTGACGTATGAAGCTAAATGCTTACTAATAATGTACTAACATAATAGATGTCAATTTAAATGTACTCAGATATCTCTGTTTTTCTGTTGGGTTTTTTTGTTTGTTTGTTTGTTTGTTTTCTGTGAGAAAAAAAAAGTTGAGCCCTGACCTCAAGTAAGGTTTTTTTTGGAGATGTTTTTGAGTACAGCCGTCGTGTTTCCTACATGTGTATACAGGCTTGTTGAAAGAAAGCACACACTGGCAATTAGAACCAAAAAAAATTTATATATGGAGAGTAAAGGTCAAAGATATTGATTGGAAATTATATTGTTGTATTTTTACAGTAAAGTTATATATATATATTTTGCTGTATAAAGTGTTACTGTAAGAAAAGTCTAAAGCTCAAACTCCTTTTATTTTTCACTGGTTATGATGCAGAAAAACATTGATTGATCTGATGATTAGGATTAAGAATCCAGATCAAAATAGTTGCCTAGTTTTATGAAAATAAACTTAATTGTTTTGTTTTCTGCCCTTCTTTCTCTCTGTCCTGCTCTGCATGGTTTCCAGGCGTTATCTTCTGAATCTGTGGAGAGACTGCCAGTTTTCAACAAGTCGGCCTTAAGACATTACCAGACGAGCATCGAGGCAGATGACTGGAGCATCCCGAGCAGTGAACCCAAGAAACTGGGGAAGTATGATTACAGTGTGCCAGACGTGAGAACTGAGAGCAGGGTGAAATGATGGAATATGATAGGATAAAGCTTGTGGGACTAGCAAAATTAACTATATCCTTTTCATTTCTTTTTTATTTCAGTCTCAGAATTGTTGGCTTCATATTACAGCGTTAAAAGGGCATTTGTATTAAACCTCACCTTATGCCTCACTTTATTCATGTATATTTCAGTATATAAGCTAATTTCCCTTAAAATATCAAGTCGGTGTAATGAACAGCTACATAAAGTGAATGAAGGCTGCATAAAGATGTTATTTAAAAAATGTCTCTCCTAATTAATTAGTCTCTCTTAATTAATTAGTTAATGTGGGATATATATTCATGTAGGACAATAGTCAGTATTATGACTCATGAAAATCATTTGAAGTGCATACTCCATTTAAGGTGGGTCCAAGTTTATCCTTGTCTAACTTCCATGTACATGTCTAACTTCCCCTAAAGGAACAACAAAAATAACATAATAATATTTGCTAACCATGAGACAAGGATATTTCCTAGACCCAGAGGAAGCCCATTTACAAATATGAGTCACAGAAAAAAAGTTTAAATGTTAAACATAGTACTTTTATTTATTTTTTTATAAAGTGTATGTTTGCTCAATCAGAATCAAAGGCTCTCAATCCCATGACCCAGATTAGACAGTCTTCACCTAAATTAATAAAAAAAAGAAATTATTAATTTTTATAAAGTCGACATTCAATTTAATGTGTATTTCATCAAATGATCTGTATGTTGATCAGTAAGATGCAGCTGATGGGGAACTACTGCAAAATCTGGTAAATTATAAGAATATTTTCTTATATGTATTATGATTATGAAAATCAGAATGGTTGGCAAGTATGCAAGCAGAAAACAGTCAAAGTAATGCAAATGACTGTAAGGAAAATGCATATCATTTATTCTGTAATAAGAAATTTTTTGTGTGTAGTGGTAGGCTATATTGTGATTAAAATGGAGTGCAGTTAGATTTTGTTTAACACTCCATTTTAGCTGTGTTCACATTACAAGGTTAAAGTGAATAATTCCAATTGGCTTCTGCTTGGCAGATCCTTTTTTTTGTTTGTTTGTTTTCATTTCCATATACCTGTGAGCAGGAAATATTTTCTATAGTCTAATCAGCAAACATGCACCCAAAATCCAACTTTTTCCAGTTGGATCCATGTGACATTTGGCATGGTTTGATCACTCAAACCGGATTTCATTGAGGTTTTTCCTGCTGTCCTTTCTTGACCACACATACCCATAGTCACAATGCATCTCCCAGGTCTCACTTAACTCTAATCCTGGCATTAACATCAATAACAAACGTGACATACACTACCTTTTCAGTTTGTAGATGTCTGTGCCAGATCAATTCAAATGGATGAATGTAATGATGTAAAACATAACACACAGTAAAATCTCGATGTTGTAAGCTTTCTTACTAGCCAACTTTTGCCTACGCTACTCTGTGTATACACCGTTACTATTACAACCAATATGAATATGCAGGAAAAAGTAGCTCTAAATAAACCAGCAGTCCAAAATAACAAATCCAGTCTAAATTTTAGTATTCCAGTGCTTCATCTCGGGGGAAGAAGCATGTATGTCAAGACAAAGTTCATATTTGTATAGCTAGATTTTGAATTTGATTAAAAAAATAAAAAAAACCTATGAAGGTGCACAATTAGCAATGAGAAATGACGTATAATATTTTTTACTCATAGAATTGTGACCTCACAACCCTAATTGAATGAATGCTCCATTGCACTTTTCCATATCTGAGGTTGGGTTTTTTCGAGTTCCAAGTACTATGGGTTATAGTATAATTTGCCCTTCTGTGCGAATACAAAAATTCTTTCTAGATCAGTCGTAGGTACATTTCTGATACGCACTCATTCATCCCTAATTTTCTTTTTTACATTACACGTTACTGCTGGTTCCTCTTTTTGGCCTTTATAAATTTTTTTTCATCTGATCATGAAGAGCTGACCAGCCTTTTGCATATCTCCAGAGCAAGTAATTTTTGCAATGAAGGCTTGTGTTGCTAGTTTATTTATTTCATTACTACTGCACTGGCAATTGTCTCACAAATATGTATATTTCCATGATGTACGTTTGCCATGCACAGGACATTGATTCTGAAAATGTGCAAATGCATCTAGTTTTGCATCGCTTTGAAACATGAATTTAAATCATAGAGGTAGAGAGATCAGATCTGAGCTGTTCGGAGAAACTTGGAATTCAGCAATAAAGCTTGTAATGTGAACGTAGCCTTGCTGTGAATGTGAATTGTGTAACTTCCATGAGTAGTGTACAGTGTCGTTTGAGACGGCATGATGAATGCTTTATATAGTATGTATGCAATGTAAAAACAGAACCAGTCAGAATAACAGTATATCAGTCCTTCCGGGATTTCGAGTTATATTCAGAGGAGCTTACAAACGTCATCACAACGTGCATTCAACCAAACATGAGAACAGCTGAACATAAGTTGAACATGAGTACAGCTAAAAGGTCTCATTAACTATAAAACATCACTGCGAAAGACCGCGCAAAATAATTTCATGCAATTGCAATTTTGCTAATTCAAGCTTTTTTTTCCACAAAATGATCACAAAAATCTCCACAAATTGCTTCGCAAATTTTGAAAAAGCTACAGCAAAAAATTTGGCTGTAATAATCATGAAAAAAACTGTGAAATCCTGTACGGACTGGTATATGAACAATATGCTTGCTTTTTTTAATGTCCTAATGGTGAAAAAATGAGCAGTGTTAAACAAGTCACAAAGCGGAAAGATGCCGTATAGGGGCGTGGCCTAATATGATCAATATTTATACTGCTGCTGTTTCCAGAGAAAAGATGCAACAACGAGGGCGGCTGTGGCTCAGTCGGTAGAGCGGGTTGTCCACTAATCCACTAATCGTAGGGTTGGTGGTTCGAATCCCGGCCCGGGTGATCCCATACCGAAGTGTCCTTGGGCAAGACACTGAACCCTAAGTTGCCCCCGATGGCAAGCTAGCACCTTGCATGCAGCTCTGCTACCATTGGTGTGTGAGTGTGTCTCATTTGTAAGTCGCTTTGGATAAAAGCGTCTGCTAAATGAAGAAATGTAAATGAAATGTAATGTAAACATACAGTAAGTGTCTTTAAATGTAGTGGAAGATGCATCGCAATGTGCGGTCACGGTGGCCAAGTTCTGTACATACCTTAACTTTTCAATTTACGTGGTGTTGAATCCTGATTCCTTTCTATAAACGATGGCTAACTTTCTATGTCCTTTTTACTAAACTTGTGAATTTTAACACTGTATCACTCTGTCCCAATATTTTCTTCTCTTTCGTATGGATTTTAATCATAAATAAGATGAGTTGTTTTTAATCGCATGATCTCAGGATAAAGAAAATTATGCCATGCTTTTTATTTCTTTGAATTTCAAGAGTAATGTGTAAGTGTGTCCAAAACTGGATCATCAGAATCAGAAGTGGGTTTTATTGCCATGAACAGTTTTTAGCACATACAAGGAATTTGTTTTGGTGTTGTTTGTGCACGTCACACATTATTGTAGAAAACATTGGGACACTAGTCATTTCAAGGCAACTACAGAGGCAATAGCTGCTTTTTTTCAAATGCTGTAATCACTTGGTCATGTTGGTGGGAAGCATGTTGTTTTGCTTTGTATTTAGCTGCCACTTAGTTGATTTGTCATGCTCCGTGTTTTTATTTTTGTACAGAGTGGATGCTGTCAGCATCAGACGTTGATTTCTTTTTGTACACTACAGTGTGTCATTACTTTTACCTCATCAGCTCTATTTATAGTCATGTGAACATGAAATGGGGCATGAACCGTAGTCATAACCAATCACCAATAGGATTACTTACTGTTTTGTAAACCATTTTGCACATGCGGTGCTTTTTTAGACAAGTAGCATTTTTCCACTGAATATATTAAATCATACAATGAAAGAAATATTATGTGAATTCTTATTTTTGTTTTAAAAGTCCAAAGAATGTATATGCATTAAATTGATATGGATTATCTGGAGGAGGTGAAATCCGTGGTTGAATTGGTTGATGTAAAACATGACTTTCAATCCGTGGGCTTTTTTCACCTCCAGCAGCTTCTGCTTTATACTTTGCCTGCACCGCTGTTGAAACCTCTTGTTTCACTGGATGTCACTGGTGAAGGCTACAGGATGACAAACACAAATAAAATACAATGTGCATGGAAATAAATCAGCAATAGTCTCTAACTGCACACTGGACGGGGTGCTAATCCAACTAACTCTAACTGAACGGGGTGCTAATCCAATCACACACACATTTACACACCCATTTATACACTACGGACACTTTAGACATGCCAATCAGCCTAACATGCATGTCTTTGGACTGGGGGAGGAAACCGGAGTACCCGGAGGAAACCCCCAAAGCACAGGGAGAACATGCAAACTCCACACACACAGGGCAGTGGCGGGAATCGAACCACCAACCCTGGTGGCGTGAGGCGAACATACTAACCACTAAGCCACTGTACACCCTTTATTATTATTATTATTATTATTATTATTATTATTATTATTATTATTATTATTATTATTATTATTATTATTATTATTATTATTATCTAGAGAACAAAAAAAACATTGTAGAAAACCTGGAGTTGTTTTTCCTGGTTTGTTCTCTCTTTTTTTTTTCTTTTTTTTTATCTACACAATGTTTTTTTATCTACACAATGTTTTTGCTAACTGAATAGTTTTAGCAAGCTAGATCTTTTTAAAACACAAAGTATGTAAGTGGTTTTTTGGAACCAAATGTTGATACTACTTCAGAACTTTGTCCTGGACTAACTGTTTTGACAGTTCCCTTGTCTTCATGATGCTGTTTGTTTGGAGTTTGTTCCCTAACAAACTCTGGTGCTTTCCAGGAACAGGTGTGTGTATATTGTATATTAATACTTACGCAATGCACTGCAGCTTCTCTGAAATCTTTGTGTGCTACTTGCCGGTTTTTTCCTACTGTTATTAATGGTTCCAGTGTAAAGTGTTTGCTCTACAACTTTTTGCTGCATCATCCTTCCATATAGCCTTCCCCTCTATTCCTGTTTCAGAAGCAGAGCTGGCTTTTTGGCATGGTGCCAGTGTGTAATCCTGGAGTTCAGTTACATGCCTACAACCCTGCATTCTCTTTTTCCATCGGTTCTCCTGCTGTACACATCATGAACACTCCCATGGCCACACCACAATCTCATGTAGCAAACACAGCTCTGTTTCTGGAATCACTCCCTGACCTTTCACTTAGTAACACCAAGCTGCCGTTTTCAAAGACGCCATCATCTCTGATTCAATGTTTATGTAAGGGCAAGGGCATGCACGCGGTTGAGTATTTATAGATTTCGTACTACTACTGGGAATCTAATGCAGGGGTCTATAACGTGATGGGTGGTTACAAAGTTTTTTGGGTTTTTTTTTTTTGCTTTGAATGGAAAGTGGAATGCGCACTTCAAGATGACACTGTATGTGTGATTGATTACACGTTCCTCTAATCTCACTCACAAACACACCCAGAACTCTGACCTCTGAGCAGTGAGAGTCAGCAGCAGGAGGTGACGCAAGTGTACATGAATAACAGGATCAGCTCGGAGTAAATGGTTGATCAAAATCCTTGGGTAAAGGCTTTCTGAGGTCAGTGGGAGCCTGAGTGGTGGATAAACTTACCTAGCTTACGACGTGTTAATTTTTGAATGTAGTTTATACTTCCACATCGCATCCTTCTCAATGCTTTAACTTTTCTGAAAGGGGTTCAGAGAGTTCAAAAGTATTAGTGCTTAAGAGGCATTTAAAACACCTTGTCATTCTGCTGCCAACTACAACGCTCTGTTGGCATCGTGCCTCATGTTTATCCTCTTATTTTAAACAAAACTCTCTCAGATATTATTCGCTCCCTGAAATTTGTACTGTACTCTGATGGCTCATAACTGCTTTTGAAAATCAGACGAATGTAGAATGTGATTTTTATCATTTTGGAGGCATGAGGGTGGCTGTGGCTCAGGTGGTAGAGCGGGTTGTCCACTAATCGTAGGGTTGGTGGTTTGATTCCCGGCCCGGATGACGCCACATGCCGAAGTGTCCTTGGGCAAGACACTGAACCCTAAGTTACTCCTGATGGCAAGTTAGCACCTTGCATGCAGCTCTGCTACCATTGGTGTGTTGAGTGTGTGTGTGAATGGGTGAATGAGACACAGTGTAAAGTGCTACACCACAGTAAAGTATATTTACCACAGTAAAGCACACATATAGTAAAGTTATAGTAATAGTATAGTAAGGATGCTTATCACTCTGTCCCACCCACAGCTTTGGGGCTCTCTGCCCATTGTCTAGTTCACCCTATACCGACCTACATGCAGAAACTTTAATATATAACTTTAATATATTCTTTACTGTTTTGTAAAGTTCACTATATGTGTGCCATTTACCATTTAGTTTGTGAAGACAAATGTCATATTTATTAACTGATGCTCTCAAACTTTTTTTTTTTTTTTTGTATTTTGAGTATTCTGCCTTTTAAAGGAATACTTATTAATGTTATATTGTTTATAATGTTGCAATAATGTTTTAGTGCAGGGGTCTCCAATCTTATCCGGAAAGGGCCGGTGTGGGTGCAGGTTTTCATTCCAACCAAACAGGAGCCACACCTGAATCCACCTGTTTAATCAGTTGATCTTGGCTTTCAGTAGATTCAGGTGTGGCTTCTGCTTGGTTG
>JAFFST010046114.1:43719-70769 GCA_022414735.1 Noturus placidus | reverse complement strand
TTCCGGATAAGATTGGAGACCCCTGTTTTAGTGTCTGAACATTTCATTATCAGAACAGGCCAGACCATAAAACCTGCTAACATATTTGTTGTCAGAAATAGTTACAGGTGTTGTAATAGTTGCCAGGTGAAAGTCTTATGTTTTGCTATAGTCTTGCATTTTATTACATTTTATGCACTACTGGGAATCAAATGAGAAGGGGGGCTAATAAGCAGTATGTCACGAAATACCCAAATCTCTATATTTAACGACTTCATCATCCACTTTCAGATTCTACTGGGATTCTAAGTGAGTGCTATTAAAGGCAAGCATACTTGTTTGGTGAAGCATTTAATCTAAGACTGTTAGTAATTGTAAATCTGTTAGTTATTGTAAGTTATTGTTAGACAGTGTTCGTAGGCTATCAGCTGTAAGGACATACTACAGTGTGTGCTTTGTGTGCCTAATTAGAGTGATCTAGATAAATCTTGTCTTTTCCAGTTAAATCTCCAAAACCTGATTAATAGAAATGATAAGTGTTAGTCTCACAAATATTTAAAAAAAACAAAAAACACTAGATTGAGACACTCAGTGCGTTTACATGGACAACAATCCACTCTTAACCCGATTAAGTACTCCTGTTTTAGTCGCATTATGGACGTGTATTACAGACATGACTAGATACTAGTCAGACTAGATACCTTAGTCTCTTTGGTTGAAAGCCAAACTCGGACACAAAGGTGTACTGCCTGTCCTTACTTAACACAGGATTAGCTGATTTCAGTTTCTGCATGTAGGTCGGTATAGGGTGAACTAGACAATGGGCAGAGAGCCCCAAAGCTGTGGGTGGGACAGAGTGATAAGCATCCTTTTACTGTGGTGTAGCAGTGATCCAGTATATTACTGTCTCAGGTCCTATAGATTCGTTTTAATGTTAAGAGAGTCCAGGTGTCTGTGACCGGATCAGCCAGCTGCATTTGGAGGGATGTGAACATTCACTAGTATGAACGAGAACCATAATTCACCCACAAATCCCATCCATCTTCAACCGCTTATTCCTTTTCAGGGTCACAGGGGAACCTGGAGCCTATCCCAGGGAGCATCGGGCACAAGGCGGGGTACACCCTGGACAGGGTGCCAGTCCATCGCAGGGCACACTCACATACACACACACACACCCATTCATTCACTACGGACACTTTATACATGCCAATCAGCCTACCATGCATGTCTTTGGGAGGAAACCGGAGTACCCGGAGGAAACATGCAAACTCCGCACACACTTGGCCATGGGGACTCGAATCCCGGATCCTGGAGGTGTGAGGCGAATGTGCTAACCACTAAGCCACCGCCCTCCCATAAATCATTAATACACTGTTAACTCTGTTCGCTCAGGTGATGCAGGTTCGCTCTGAACAGCTGAGACCCGGATGATGTAGTGCGTGGTCTGGAATAGCTTCATTAAAGGGATTTGGAGTTTCGCTAGATGGACACTTGGGAGCGTTAGAATTTAAAACATTAGAATTTCTATGATGAACGAATCTTTATGGATTCAATCTCTGAATTCGTATGGATGTTTTGGGTTTTTTTTTTTGCAGGGATATTGTGATAATTACTAAGGCGGTCACTTTAGAAGCACAACCCTCTTACCTAAATTAATGATGGAAAGTACATCATTAATTTAAAAAATGTAAGTAACTCATTAACGATAGCTAATTCTAGAACAGAAACCTAACCGTTACTTTCAATTCCATTACTCACTTAAAAGCAAAATGCAAACATTCTTAGGAAAGTAACCTTTTAACAGTTAAATGCATGTTTTCTTAGAATAATTGAAAAATTATTTTTTTAAATGAAATGAAAATCTTAAGAGTTACAAGTTTTACAATTGTGGATTCACTCTCCTGAAATGGGCTACACCATGGCCTGTATATATACACAGCAGCTGAGTCTAAAATAGTGAAGACATCATTACTGATTAGATACTTATTAGGTACGTATAAACATAATACAATACAAATAAAATATATAATAGAACCATTTTTACCTTATAATCACTATGAAAAGAAGGACAGAAAAATAAGATCAGAGACTGTTTTGGAATTAACCTTCATTGTATTTCTGTGAATGGTTGTGTCCTTTGGAGACATATTTACAAGTCAACATGAGACAACCGTAACCTCTGACAAATAAAAACATGGTAAATACGACTGTCCTGGAACTACAGTAAGTGAGACATGGCACCTACGGGTCCTTCATGCAGCTATGAGTTAACAAAAGAGAGTGGAAAAAGATCATCTTATGACGTTTTTAGTCCAGGAGCAGCTCTGTACTTTCGGTGCTTTGCATTATCTCTGAACTGGAAGGAGCGAACACCTTGCTTATCTGGGAAAACAGGAAACTTTGCAGAAAGCACAGAAGTGAATACACTGGACAGAAACAGTTTATACAAACTGAACAGCTGCCTTGTTTGTGCGTCTGAAGAGTGATGGAGCACTCGATTAGAAACTGAACTGCAGAACAAGAAAGTGCATACAGTTTCAGCAATGTCTGTCCTGTACTCAAGCCTAATAATGATTATGCATCATGACCACCGGCATCACCCATGATTATTCTGTGCATACACACATTCATATAGGTAACCCATAGCAAAGAGACATCATCTCTTAAAAGCTTCAGTTCACATATTGCTTTTAACTGTTTTATATATATATATATATATATATATATATATATATATAGTCAGTCATGGCATGTTGCTGACAGAGAAATCTGAAAGCAGCAGTTTGATTTTGATACATTTATGGTGGATCAAAAGAAATGATAAAAACATAAGAGAACCTAATTGACCACTGAGATAGACCAAACTCTTTTGAACAATTTTTGGCATAAATATCACTATATTGTATTTTGTTTTTGATAAATTACATCAGTTGATATATGTTTTTTTTTTTAGATTTGAAAAATAAATAATTAAAAAAAAAAAAACTCCTTGTAAGAAAACGGTTCCTAACACACTGTAGCTAAATGACAGTACATACAAGTATATGTGGAGCAAATACCAACATATCTTGTGAGAACTTTGAGAAGTCACACATTGATCCAGCACAGCCTGGCACTCTGGAGTGCGGCTCTTGTGTTTCTATCGAAATAATCATGATTTCAAATGTAAACATGGAAATTCTTACAGCAGAACAAAACAACAGTGTTCACAGAAAAGGAGACATTCACTGGATGAGGGAAAACATGAAAATGTGGAAATATTAACACAGAACTGTATCATTGTATCAGTAAAAACAAAGCAAATGAGTTACTAAACTACAGCTGAATATTAAATAAGCAATTGGTCATCTGATAGAAATCTCTCATGTATTGACTATACATTTAAAAAAAAGAAATCACAATAGAATCATGGATTAGGATCGATACTTGCTACTATTACATATACTGAATTAAAAGCATTTTGGAACTCTTTTTTTTTCCCCATGATATGGTGTTAAGCTAAAACTGACAAGCATGTTCACAGCAGTCTGATGAAGAAAACAAATCTCATTCCACGGACCAGAAAATAAAACAATATTCATATAATAAGTGTTAAATAATACATTTGAATAGGTCTGCTTTAAGTGCAGGTTTGTCAGCTACTCAACACCATTTAGATGTTAGACTACCAGAATCAGGGGGAGGTTTCACACACTCAGAGCGGCTATGCTATAGAAAATCTATACAGCGGTCGTTTAGAAGGCAGCGCTTGAGTCTAAAAGCAGGTAGCAGTGAGGAAGAAGCAGCAGCAGGATGACTCCGCGATCCATTCGGTCATCTTTGGAGTGCATTTTCAGTATGTTCAGGACTCTCCTTGATTATTCCTTGTTGTTTCTTTCCTTGTTTTAAGCTCTGAACAGCAGACTTTCTTATTTATGTCGCTGAGGGATACAGGACACTAATCAGCAGACTGAAGTGTTAATACAGCTACAGGTATACAATATCCACAAGGTCAGATGGATTTAGTGCGAGGTCTGTGATATTTCAACACTTGGAATGGTTTTCTTCTCACAGTACGATTTCCGCATTTCCAGTGAGTAGCACTCGAGCTTTCGGGCAGCACGACATGTCACCTGTGCTTTAAGCCAAGAGATCTTTCACACAGAATAAACCGCACATCTTGGTCTCAATAGAAAATGGCACACACACACACACGTGTATATTATATAATGCTTTAAAGTGCTTGAGATGTCTGAACTGCTGTTAATTCATTTCAAGCTAAAATGCAAATAAATAGACACCTCTCAGATGAACAAGCATTCTAAAAAGGTTGGAAAACCCCCAATTAATATTACAGTTAAAAGGATCAGTTATTCAGGATGGTTTGGTTTATTTTCTCTAGTGGCAGTCCAGTAGCAGTGCCTCTTCCAGTGAGATTCTGTCCACCAAATGGAGCGCAGACTAGAGTACATTAAAATACTAGACTCATCTCTCTTTATGTTATATTCATGATTGAACGCAGTCACTCTGCAGTACCCTTTCCCGGCTCAGAGGTCTTGCAGCACTCTTTCTGCAGTTGCGCCAGTTCTTTCTTGTGTTGTTTTTCCACACTGCTTCTGCAGCTTCTCCTTGTTCCTGTGGGCCTTCTCCATCAGCACCTTCAGCTCTTTCAGCTTCCTCTTAAACACAGCCCGGTCCTGAGAAGAGGCTACTCCGAGATCCTAGAAGATGGAAATGTGAAACTAATGTGAAATACTGATATTAAGCATAAAGACTGCAATTTTGACCTGCTAACCAGGGACAATACTCACAAACAATGTATCCGATCCAAAAAGGCACTACAACTTCACTCGAACATGCTTGACCAATAACCAGAAACTTTGAAATACACATTGCCCGTATTTTATACGTGATTGACAAATGTATTTGTTGAGATGGTGATGTTTTCTTTTAATTTAAGGAGTCTCCAATGTAACCATCAGAGGTAAACCTGTAACTTTTCATTTTTCCAATACAGGAAAATCTTCAGGACAGGCGTTTGTGCTTTCTGGTTTCTTGCGGATATTTCAAGCTGCATTTTTGTGCCTTATTAACTTTAAGAGCGAGGGAAAACGTGGCTTGTGAGGACCGAGTGTTTATAGTTGCTATTACATCAGTGATAACTTGTTTTGCAGATGTTCCAAAACATTAAATGTAACTAGAAATTAGAGATGCGCCGATACAAAATTTCTCAGCCGATACGGATAACTGATTATTCAGAGTGATATCGGCCGATACCAGTAAGCAATAGTTCTGCCTTTTATGCCTTCTTTTAAATGAATAATAATTAATTCCAAAATTCTGAAAGAAATGCAAATAAAAACTTTATTCTCTCCAGTTCAACAAGTTGTTTCACAGTAACTGGTCTCATCAACAGGAAACACATTACTCTAACATTAACACATGAACTAAATTATGAAGATTAAAGTAAGATTTCTTCACTTATTGAATGTTATTAATTCATGATGAAATGAAATATACTACTCTACAAATACATTTTTTTTTTGTGAAATATACGATGCATCCGGAAAGTATTCACAGCGCTTCACTTTTCCCACAGTTTGTTATGTTACAGCCTTATTCCAAAATGTATTATATTCCACAAAATTCTACAAACAATATCCCATAATGACAACATGAAAGAAGTTTGTTTGAAATCTTTGCAAATTTATTAAAAATAAAAAACAAAAAAAGGGCATGTACATAAGTATTCACAGCCTTTGCTCAATACTTTGTTGAAGCAGCTTTGGTACCAATTACAGCCTCAAGCCTTTGAGAATGATGCTACAAGCTTGGCACACCTATTTTTGGGCAGTTTCTCCCATTCTTCTTTGCAGGACCTCTCAAGCTCCATCAGGTTGGATGGGAGCGTCGGTGCACAGCCATTTTCAGATCTCTCCAGAGATGTTCAATCAGGTGGGCCACTGAAGGACATTCACAGAGTTGTCCTGTAGCCACTCCTTTGTTATCTTGGCTTTGTGCTTAGGGTCGTTGTCCTGCTGGAAGATGAACCTTCACAGCAGTCTGAGGTCCAGAGTGCTCTGGAGCAGGTTTTCATCTCTTCCTCAATCCTGATGCGTCTCCCAGTTCCTGCCGCTGAAAAACATCCCTACAGCATGATGCTTCCACCACCATGCTTCACTTTAGGGATGGTATTGGCCAGGTGATGAGGGGAGCCTGGTTTCCTCCAGACATGACGCTTGCCATTCAGGCCAAATATTTCAATCTTTGTTTCATCATGGTCTGAGAGTCCTTCAGGAGCCTTTTGGCAAATTCCAGGTGGGCTGTCATGTGCCTTTTACTGATGAGTGGCTTCCGTCTGGCCACTCTACCATACAGGCCTGATTGATGGAGTGCTACAGAGATGGTTGTTCTTCTGGAAGCTTCTTCTCTCTACAGAGACACGCTGGAGCTCTGTCAGAGTGACCATCGGGTTTTTTGGTCACCTCCCTGATTAAGGCCATTCTCCCCCCGATCGCTCAGTTTGGCCGGGTGGCCAGCTCTAGGAAGAGTCCTGGTGGTTCCAGACTTCTTCCATTTACGGATGATGGAGTCCCGTGTGCTCATTGGGACCTTCAATGCTGCAGAAATGTTTCTGTACCCTTCCCCAGATCTGTGCCTCGATACAATCCTGTCTCGGAGGTCTACTGACAATTCCTTGGACTTCATGGTTTGCATTTGTGCTATGACATGCATTGTTAACTGTGGGACCTTATATAGACAGGTGTGTGTCTTTCCAAATCATGTCCAATCAACTGAATTTACCACAGACTCCAATCAAGTTGTAGAAACATCTCAAGGATGATCCGTGGAAGCAGGATGCACCTGAGCTCAATTTTGAGTGTTGCTGTGAATACTTATGTACATGTGCTTTTTTTAGTTTTTTATTTTTAATAAATTTGCAAAGATTTCTTTCATGTTGTCATTATGGGGTATTGTTTGTAGAATTTTGAGAAAAATAATGGATTTAATCCATACTGGAATAAGGCTGTAACATAACAAAATGTGGGAAAAGTGAAGCGCTGTGAATACTTTCCGGATGCACTGTATACCTTTTTGTCAACTCATCTTCATTTAAATCTTTGAACAGTGTACTGGCCCTTTAATTCAGCATGGGAGCAGCACGTGAGTGTGTGTGTTGGTTGGGGGGGTGTTAGACTCAACGCCGCTTCACTACTGCAGCATCCGGTGTAAAAGTTTAGCACCGCAGAGTTCAATTAATAAACGTTGGAGTGGTTCACACCAGCTTGTCACTGATTATTTTCTAGAACTATTGTTATGGCCCGTGCCTTGAGTGTGTTTCTTCTCCTGCATGTGACCTCATGACCCTGCTATTCTGTCACTCTGTCTGAGTCCGATTGTTCAGGTCTGTCCCTGTGTACCTGCGTCTCGTTGCAAGCGTTGCTGATTAAGTCTATTAAGGATGCTACAGCAGGGCACTGCAAGGAGAGAGAAGATTCACTAGCAAACAAGTTTTGTTTTCCTTTTCTTTGTGTTCTTTCTTAATTGCAGTTATTGTTTTCAATTTTGTGTTTATTATCTTTTGTTTATTATTTTAGAAATATAATTCATAATAATTATAATTATGGATAATTTTGTCAGTTAATAAATGTTTACGCATTGTAGTTTAGTTTCATGTGTCCTTCTTTATGTTGCGTTCCCCTTCCTGACGAATTTAAAGTAAGGGTTCGTAACACTATTCTGTTCACTGTAACTATTCTACTCTGTTTCTTATAACAGAATGTCCTGTCATGTGTTTATCCCTTCCTTAATGTATTTACTTTCCCCTTACTCTATATGGCTGTATACTGTAATATTTGATAATCCCAATACCCATGGTCACCCAGAAGATTGTTCTTTTGAGTCTGGTTCGTCTCAAGGTTTCCTCCTCATGTTGTCTCAGGGAGTTTTTCTCATCACTTCTGGCTTGCCCATTAGCGATCTAAATCTACATCCAGATTTCTGTAAACCTGCTTTGAGAAAATGTCTATTGGTAAAAACACTATACAAGTAAAGCTTACCATATTTTCCGCACTATAAGGCGCACCTAAAAGCCTTAAATTTTCTCAAAGATCTGCGCCTAATAATCCGTTGCGCCTTATGTGTGGACTGAGTTCCAAAATCTGTAAAAATGTTGTGCGACTTTGGTAAACGCGCCGCTTGATTGACTGTCGGACCATTTCCCGCTGACACAGGGACGTAATACGTACACTACGTACGCTGGCAGCGATAAACCAATCAGAGAACATTATGTAATACGTACAGTACGTACGCTTACCTCCGCCATGCCTCCGGGAGGTATACTACCGGTATGCTGCAAAACAACATTTGTTGAATAAAGTTCAACTTAACTCACTGTTTTGCTTCCGTAGACCGCTGTCACGAAGTTGGAGGCAATAAGTAAGTGCAGGAGAACCATCTTTATTTAAGAACAAAACAAACAAACAAGCACCGCTTAGCATCCCCGGCTAAGGCTAACTATACTGGTTTCCAACAAACACAGGCATTCGGCAAACACTCAGACAGATCTTCAAACAAAGAACAATAACACGCAATGTGCTCTTAGCCCCAAGGGGTTTAAATGCCCAACATAATCAAACCAAACACAACACAGCTGGGATATCACCAAATCCAAAGCAATTAGTCACGTGTCTAGAGTTAGTTCATGCTGGGTTGCCATCTGCTGGCCGAGGCATAACAACCTATGTTTTAGCACGCGCCTTATCACACGGTGCGCCTTATGTATTGGTCAAGTACAGAAATAAACCCCGTAATTGAGACTGCGCCTTATAATCCGCCTTCTGGTGCGGAAAATACGGTAAATTGAATTGATATGAGATGGTGTTGAGACTTGTCTCGAGTTGTGTGAGTAGCGAGTGTGTGTGTGCTCACTTTGAGTGCGTCACTGTCGAGATGCAGGAGCTGCTCTCCATCCACGTTCTTGGCAGTGAACTGAGGAATATACTGCTCCAGGTCCAGGCCCATTAGCCAGAGACACACCTGCTGACACGACCAGTCCAGCACACTGCGGTTCTGCCACTGGTACTGCTTCAACGGCTGAAATTCATCCTGGATCTGGCACAAATACATATACACAGCCTTAGAGAAAGGTCACACGACTTCACATCTAAATAATCACATGACTTACATGTGACATTTACACATTTATAGACATGATTTTTTTTATTCCTTTTTTTCCCCACAAGCAGTGCCTGCTTCAATTATATTCTCACAGTAAGAATTCATTTTCAAGTTAATTTTTAAATTTATACCTACTACTCACATAATCATGAGAAACGTATATGATGTTTCATACGTCTCACACCCACACACCCTCTATGAGGTTTTGGTATGAGACACAAAGAAATTGTTAGATACAATGTATCTTTTTTTAACAGATGAAGGATCATTTATGTACCACAGGCAAAAAGAGATCATAAGTAATAAAACATTCAGCCAATGGGTAGTGTTGCTGCTGCCCAGCTCCAGGGTCCCCTGTTCCGAGTGTGTGTGGAGTTCTGCATGTTCGTCCAGTGTGTGTGTGTGTGTGTGTGTTTTCCCTTCAGGTTCTCTGGTTTCCTTCATCTTCCAAAAATCATTCCATTATGTGAATATGTGACTCTAAATTGCCCCTAGGTGTAAATGATTGTGTGAATGTGTGTGCATGGAGCCCTGAGATTGGCTGGCGCTCCATTCAGGATGTATTGCCACCTCATTCCCAGTATCCCTAGAATAGTCTCTGTATCCAACACGACCCTGACCAGAATAAAGTGGTTACTGAACACGAATGAATGAATGAATTTAGCCATCTTCAACCAAGTGAAATGTGAGAAATGTCAAAACAACAACATAAAAAAATTCTGAGAAAAACAGAGCATGACAACATACTGAAATAATCCATTTTTAAAAAAACCTCACCTCATCATCACTCATATCCAGACTCTGACCACACAGCACAGAGAAAATGTGGCTTTGTTAGCATTAGCATACATACAACAGCCCCATCTGCTGGCGTAAAACTTGCAAAGCTTCTTTTCAGCACAGAAATGATGATCACGCTATAGTACTCCTCAAATTGATGATTAATACCGTTACACCCTCTCACCTCATCTGAAGAGAGCACTAGTGTGTGTGAGCGGCCAGTCAGCTTGGGCTCGGTGACCACACCACAGATCTCCCCTGAGCTGGAGCTGCTCACACTGACGTCATCCTTTACTGTAGAAGCCTGATAAAACCAATCAGCATCAGAACACACAGAAAATGCACAAAACATCCTTTCTTGTCTGGAAATAGCAGAACAGCCTGCTGTGTATTCCTTCTCTATGATTGTGTCACTGGTGTAAATAATAATAAGCAATAAGTTAACTGTTCATGATTGATTCTTATTGAGTTTATTAGTCCTAAATTGAATAAGAGGAAACCCACAGACAACCAAGGAACTCCCAGAATGAGAGAGAATACTGATCAATAAAGATGCTTCAACTGAAAGCAATTTGTGTTTGATGAAAATGAATGTGTTCGGACATGTGAACACATGTAGAGTTGTGTGCAAAAGTTTGCATCACCCTTGTTTACAGTTTATCTACAAAAAAGAATTTGATGCGTATTTGTTTAAGCCAACAATTATCCTTATTAATATGCTCAGCTGTTTGCAACACCACTGATATGCTTTGGGTAATTTACTTAAATGTGCCTCATTAAGAAGTCTAATGACTTAAAACCATCCTTTCTTAAGTATTATTTAAGGCATTGTAAACAGGCTCTCATGCAGTTTTGTGTGAGCACTCAAATTAAAAGATCAGGAAAACTGCTCTCACAACACTTAACAAAAACTACTGACCATGCACAGAGGTTGAGAGGGGTATTAAAAGATCAGAAGTAACATTAATAACTATGAATACCGAAACATAGAGCATTTTGTTATTTCTCATAATGAACATTTGTAATTCTTTAAATGCTCACATTAAATGCTTTGTTGGTTTCAGCATTTTGAAGTAAGGGTTACTTTTGCACTCAACTGTATAGGCAATACATAAATATCATCTATTCTGTACTGTAATTTCAGTTGGGATATTTATAAATATATATATATATATATATATATATATATATATATATATATGTATATCAATGATTCATATCTATGTGTTTATCTATATGTGCATATCTATGTGTGCATATCTATGTGTTTATCTATATATGTATATCTATGTGTGCATATCTATGTGCATATCTATGTGTGCATATCTATGTGTGCATATCTATATATGTATATCTATGTGTGCATATCTATGTGCATATCTGTGTGTTTATCTATATATGTATATCTATGCGTTTATCTATATATGTATATCTATGTGTGCATATCTATGTGTTTATTTATATATGTATATCTATATATGTATATCTATGTGTTTATCTATATATGTATATCTATGTGTGCATATCTATATGTGCATATCTATGTGTGCATATCTATGTGCATATCTATGTGTGCATATCTATGTGTGCATATCTATGTGTGCATATCTGTGTTTATTTATATATGTATATCTATATGTGTATATCTATGTGTGCATATCTATGTGTGCATATCTATATATGTATATCTATGTGTGCATATCTATGTGCATATCTATCTGTGCATATCTATGTGTGCATATCTATATATGCATATCTATGCGTTTATCTATATATGTATATCTATGTGTTTATCTATGTGTGCATATCTATGTGTTTATCTATATATGTATATCTATATATGTATATCTATGTGTGCATATCTATGAGTTTATCTATGTATGTATATCTATGTGTTTATCTATATATGTATATCTATGTGTGCATATCTATGTGTGCATATCTATGTGTTTATCTATATGTGTGTATCTATGTGTGCATATCTATGTGTGCATATCTATGTGTTTATCTATGTATGTATATCTATGTGTGCATATCTATGTGTGCATATCTATGTGTGCATATCTATGTGTGCATATCTATGTGTATATCTATATATGTATATCTATGTGTGCATATCTATGTGTGCATATCTATGTGTTTATTTATATATGTATATCTATGTGTTTATCTATGTGTGCATATCTATGTGTGCATATCTATGTGTTTATCTATATATGTACATCTATATATGTATATCTATGTGTGCATATCTATGTGTTTATCTATATATGTATATCTATATATGTATATCTATGTGTGCATATCTATGTGTGCATATCTATGTGTTTATATATGTATATCTATGTGTTTATCTATATCTGTATATCTATGTGTGCATATCTATGTGTTTATCTATATATGTATATCTATGCGTTTATCTATATCTGTATATCCACGTTTGCATATCTATGTGTGCATATCTATATGTGCATATCTATGTGTTTAACTATGTGTGCATATCTACGTGTGCGTATCTATGTGTTTATCTATATATGTATATCTATGTGTGCATATCTGTGTGCGCATATCTATGTGTTTATTTATATATGTATATCTATATATGTATATCTATGTGTGCATATCTATATGTGCATATCTATGTGTGCATATCTATGTGTGCATATCTATGTGTGCATATCTATGTATGCATATCTATATATGTATATCTATGTGTGCATATCTATGTGTATATCTATGTGTGCATATCTATGTGTGCATATCTATGTGTGCATATCTATGTGTTTATTTATATATGTATATCTATATATGTATATCTATATCTGTATATCTATGTGTGCATATCTATGTGTTTATCTATATATGTATATCTATGCGTTTATCTATATCTGTATATCCACGTTTGCATATCTATGTGTGCATATCTATATGTGCATATCTATGTGTTTAACTATGTGTGCATATCTACGTGTGCGTATCTATGTGTTTATCTATATATGTATATCTATGTGTGCATATCTGTGTGCGCATATCTATGTGTTTATCTATATATGTATATCTATGCGTTTATCTATATATGTATATCTGTGTGCATATCTATGTGTGCATATCTATATGTGCATATCTATGTGTTTATCTATGTGTGCATATCTATATGTGCATATCTATGTGTTTATCTATATATGTATATCTATGTGTGCATATCTATGTGTGCATATCTATGTGTGCATATCTATGTGCATATCTATATATGTATATCTATGCGTTTATCTATATATGTATATCTATGCGTTTATCTATATATGTATATCTATGTGTGCATATCTATGTGTATATCTATATATGTATATCTATGTGTGCATATCTATGAGTTTATCTATATATGTATATCTATGCGTTTATCTATATATGTATATCTATGTGTGCATATCTATGTGCATATCTATGTGTGCATATCTATGTGCATATCTATGTGTGCATATCTATGTGTGCATATCTATATGTGCATATCTATGTGTGCATATCTATGTGTTTATCTATATCTGTATATCTATGTGTGCATATCTATGTGTTTATCTATATCTGTATATCTATGTGTGCATATCTATGTGTGCATATCTATGTGTGCATATCTATGTGTGCATATCTATGTGTTTATCTATATGTGTATATCTATGTGTGCATATCTATGTGTGCATATCTATGTGTGCATATCTATATATGTATATCTATGTGTGCATATCTGTGTTTATCTATGTGTGCATATCTATGTGTTTATCTATATATGTATATCTATGTGTGCATATCTATGTGTGCATATCTATCTGTGCATATCTATGTGTGCATATCTATATATGCATATCTATGCGTTTATCTATATATGTATATCTATGTGTTTATCTATGTGTGCATATCTATGTGTTTATCTATATATGTATATCTATGTGTGCATATCTATGAGTTTATCTATGTATGTATATCTATGCGTTTATCTATATATGTATATCTATGTGTTTATCTATGTGTGCATATCTATGTGTGCATATCTATGTGTTTATCTATATATGTACATCTATATATGTATATCTATGTGTGCATATCTATGTGTATATCTATATATGTATATCTATGTGTGCATATCTATGTGTGCATATCTATGTGTTTATTTATATATGTATGTCTATATATGTATATCTATGTGTTTATCTATATATGTATATCTATGTGTGCATATCTGTGTTTATCTATGTGTGCATATCTGTGTTTATCTATGTGTGCATATCTATGTGTTTATCTATATATGTATATCTATGTGTGCATATCTATGTGTTTATCTATATATGCATATCTATGTGTGCATATCTATGTGTGCATATCTATATATGTATATCTGTGTGCATATCTATGTGTGCATATCTATGTGTTTATCTATATATGTATATCTATGTGTGTATATCTATATGTGCATATCTATATGTGTATATCTATGTGTGCATATATATGTGTTTATCTATATATGTACATCTGTGTGCGCATATCTATGTGTTTATCTATATATGTATATCTATGTGTGCATACCTGTGTGTGCATATCTATATATGTATATCTATGTGTGCATATCTATGTGTGCATATCTAAGTGTGCATATCTATGTGTTTATCTATATATGTATATCTATGTGTGCATATCTATGCCTTACTAGAGAAGAGACACTAAGCACTGAATTTATTTTGAGACTTTACTGTGTGTGTGTGTGTGTGTGTGTGTGTGTGTGTGTGTGTAGGTTTTCATATCTTGGTGGGAACATTATATCTTGTACATAATTAAATATCTGACAATTTTTACATTATGGAGACATTTGGCTTTTTTTTAGAACAAAGGCCTAGGATTAGGTTTAGGCATAGCATTAATGCTCCTTATTACTAATTATGTCAATGGAAGGACATCTCAAGGACAGTAAGACAAACGTGCTTGTGTGTGTGTGTGTGTGCGCGCATGCGCTAATCTTTCAGGCTATGCTCCTCAAAGCTAAATAAATAATATAATATTGACTGAAAGTCTAGACTCTCATAAAGGCCCCTTTGTGGCTGTTCTTTTTTTATGGATTTTTTATAGGCTTATTTTTAAAAACACGATGTTAGCGCTTTTTTTCCCCAGTCAGTTGTCAGCATTGTACGATTGACTAAACCAATTATTTCAATACACAGTTGTGTAACTAAAACTACAAACTATTTTCTTGTACTACATTATTTGCTCTTTTCAAAACCACTAAGATTACCTTTAAAATAATGCACGGACCTCAGCACCAAGCATTATACAGGACAATATCAAAGTAATATGCTGCACAGTTTCATTTTGAATAGGTCTTCCAAGAATACCAATTTTCATCAAAGCAGAACTTTATTTAAATTTTCATCCTTCGATTCATTTGTTCCCCATACCATTAGAAGTCATTTGTAAGAGGAAAGGTCCGTGATTTAAATCAAAGTAAGTCTCAATTATTGAGAAAACTGCAGAATAATTGCAAGAAAAAATATTTTAAACTCTTTGATTCGTGTCAGATTTAGGTGGTGCAGACAGAAAGCTGATTTCAAACATTCAGATTACACTGGAACTAATGGTTTCATGTTGATGACATATTTCTGGGTTTACCACAGATACAGTACCAAGTTATATGAATAGGAGAAGAAGTGTGGCCATGAAAAAGATTTCTGCTATAAACCAAAGAAATGTTATTAGTCTACACAGCTCGAAAAACCAGACACTCATTATCAACATCTAAAATGTGAAACTAAATTAAACATTTTCAGTTAAACTGAAGACTGATGAAAAGCCATACCTTCCTTGGGTGTTTCTCCGTTTTAGGTTTCTCTATCGATGGGTCTGTGGAGCTGGAGGGTGGAAAAGAGTTTACAGAGGAATACACAGTTATGGATGGTCCAGAAGCTTTCGTCCTATTCACATTTGAATGTACTTATGTCCTATTCACATTTGAATGTACTACTTCTGAAGGTGAAGGCGTTCTCCTGGGATGTTTGCTTAGGCAAATATGCCATATAGCATATTTCCCAGCCACATAAACTTTAATACTGCCTTCAATTCCTGCACTAGATATAAAATCATAATTCAGCTGGATTTTTCATTAATATGTCTTGAAATTCTCAATAACCCGTTAACCACAATTCTCTTCTTCATCTTACCCCACGTCCACAAACTTCTTGCTGCATTTTTCATCTTCGCTTGACACAACTGGAGGACCTACAAAGAGCCCAAAATTCAGACTTGGCACTTTGGCACTCATTCTAAGGCTGCAATTATGTTATATAGAGTTTATAGCCAAAAGTATGTGGGCACCTGACCATCACACCTATATGTAGGCCTTCCCAGAACTGTTGCTACAAAGTTGGAAGCACTGTCTAGAAAGTCTGCTGTAGCATTATGATTTTCCTTCACTGAAACTAAAAGGCCCAACCATGGTTCAGCAAATCTAGTGACCTGAGCCCTGATCTCAACCCCACTGAACACCTTTGGAATGAACTGGAACACCAACCAAGCCTTCTCACTTGACCATCCGTGCCTGTCGTCACTAATGCTCTTGTGGCAGAATGGGCAAATCCCCACAGCAATGCTCTGAAATCTATTGAAAAGCTTTCCCAATAAAGTGGAGCTGGTCATAACAGCAAATGCCTCATGGGCACATATGGGTGTGATGGTCAGGGGTCCACATACTTTTAGCCATATAGTGTTCTTTAACACCTCAACTTTATATTTCACCAAACCAATGTGGACAAACAAGAAAGTTGACCAAAAGTGATGTTAAAAACTGCAAGTCTGCCTGAAGATGTCTCAAATACTTGACAGCCAAGTTTGATTTCCTCACACACTCAAACGTCAAGCTTTCATTGGATATCTATGTGCCTTAATCCATTTTCATATTCAACATACTGTAGTTTGATTAAGGTCGTCATATTGACACTATGATCAACAGAAACTGATGTTGCCTTTGCAGCACATATTAATATTCACTGGTCTGACAGGTATGAGTGAATATTTTGTAAGATTAGAGAATGTATGGAAGACTTACCCTCACTCTCAAGCGCCGTGGGGGTCATGGACTCAGGTACATCAGCGGAGAGAATGTGAGAACTCTACAAAGAAAAAAGGAGGGACACGGAAAAGGAAGAAAATAAGATACAGTCTCCATATTTTACTACAGACGTGTCCCGTTCCCAAATGGCACATGTGGGTCAACACGGTCTGCAAGGCCATAGGGTGTCCAATTTCTCATTTTAAGGTTTAAAAGAGTGCCACTTCGGCAAAGTGCTCGCAGCACATGCTCTCCGACTCACAAGGACCAATTACAGCGGATGGTTTGTTGAGAGCAGAAAGCAGCAGGATGGAAGCAACATCAACACCAATGATGGATAGAAATTAAAATCAGATATTAAGCTTAAATTAATGAAGTCTTTTTCTTTGCTAATGATCATTAATCAGTGAGCAGCATGTAGGTAACAACTTATCTAGGAAAAAACCTTTAAAATAACCGATTTAAACAAGTTTGTACTAACTGAATCTCTTGTCTAGAGTTCATCTGATGTATTACTATGAAGAGCCACTTGCTCTCACCGTGGTCTATTAGGTTATTTGTTACTGTGATCTCCACACAGAAAAGTCTTAAACAGTAGCTGCGCTTACATGGACAACAATAATCCACTCTTAATCTGATTAAGACCATACTTTGATTAAGAAACTCCCATGAAAATAGCATTTTTTATATACCTTAATCTAATTAAGGTCATAATCGAATTAAGCAAAAATCGAATTAAGGCAGGTGGAGTACTCCTGTTTTAATCGCATTATGGACGTGTATTACAGACATGTAAACACCTTAATCACATTATGAACATCGTGTGAGTTTTCACCGCATTTTGCGACAGGACACGATCACACACAGCAGTGCTTTTTACAGCGAACAAGAGAGTTCGGCCGCGTCCCAAATCGCATACTTTCCCACTATAGGCCTGTAGTGGGGAAACATACATGTATCTCAGCTACTATATAGCGGTAAGTACACGGTGTGAGACGCAGCCCACGGCTTCAAGCAGTTGTCTATTAGCACGTATAGCATGACAAATAATTAACTGCACTTAAAGCGTTCGTAAAACATAAAAATAAAAACACCCAAAACTGTATACGGTACCATAACGAAGATGAACTGTATGTTGATACGTGAAATTCTGGAGAGACGTCGGGGCAACGTAATGACGCAGGCTGTTAATCTAATTATGTTCTATAACATTTCAAACGGAACATGACAGGAGTGTTCTAAAAGCGACTCATTTAAACACCTTAATCACATTATTATCTTAATCAGAGTAAGGTCAATAATTATATTACAGCTGTCCATGTAAACGTAGTCACTGTCTTAAATGCTGTTTTATATGCTCATGCCCTTGAACATCAGTTTGAGTCAACACTTTGGGACAGGCCCTAAATAACACAGTACTTTTAAACCTATACCAGCAATTCATAATAAGCTTTGACCCCCAGGGAAAGTAAATCATTGCCACTGGGACTCAGGCATGTCAATTAATATCTTAAAGACTTTACATAAGAACAGGCCATGTCATTTAGAGGCATGATGATAGGCTCACAGCAAGACGCATTCAACAAGACATAATGTTAAGAGCAGGGGTCTCCAATCTTATCCGGAAAGGGCCGGTGTGGGTGCAGGTTTTCATTCCAACCAAACAGGAGCCACACCTGAATCCACCTGTTTAATCAGTTGATCTTGGCTTTCAGTAGATTCAGGTGTGGCTTCTGCTTGGTTGGAATGAAAACCTGCACCCACACCGGCCTTTTCTGGATAAGATTGGAGACCCCTGGTTAAGAGCATTCAAAGCACATAGTGACAGTTATTATTATGCTAATGAGAATGTAATTGCTAGAAAAACTGAGAAAGTATGTAAATGTAGAATTTGTAATTACATGTTCTGCTGTACATTTAAATCTCTTTCTCTTTGCGAACGCATCCTGTTGAGTCTCCATATGTTGTCCAGTTTATGTCCGCATGTCCTACTTCTCTTTATCCACAGTCCAGTGCACACATCCACGAGTGTATGTGTTGTATCTTACCCTCCGCTGGAGGCCGTCCTCACTCTCGGTAGAGCTGCCGCTGTCTTCTGCTACACTTCTGGAGGCTCCAAATATCTGCGTCTGACCCTTCCCCAGGTCACTGCCTACACACTCGTCTGACTCTGACACACATAACACGAGCCAGGAGTTACACAACAGAGAATCCATACATTAACAGCATAATAATAGTATTGTACTTGAGGTCTGACTTTTGAGATTTCAGTCTTCCCTCATCACTCATGAGCCCTTGGCATTTTACTATAAAGAGTTCCAAAAATGTGAATTGAAACAGTGTCTCATTGACAGGGCAATGGGAATGCCTTCTAAAGAGCATGTCTAAGTGAAGTCTGAGTGTCCTCTCTAAGCCACCTCATTCAGTCAGCTCACATCACATCTTAATCAGTATTCCAGCCCTGTCTGGTTTTATTGCTGTTATTTTGTCAGGCTCAGAATGAACACGTTTGCAAGGAGTAAAATGCTCTGTACCAGCAGGAAAAGCAACTTCATGCAAAAAACACAGCTGAAAATATAAATTTGGCCATGTATTTATTTATTTTCCTTCATATGTCATACTTAAGTATTAATCTTATTCTTATTAGATTTATGTTCCTCTTTATAACCTGCTAGATTAGATGCATTTAAAAACAGATATAATTAAAGTTAAAAGGTTTGTCATGACATTACAAAACAAGAAGGCAGAAATGTATTTTAAGACCCCAAGTATTAGAGATGCAAACGAACATGGCATTTTAATTGTCAATTGTCTACTGTACTATTGAACAATAGAGCTCAATCACGGACATGCATATCTTTATCATTTGATTTCTGATATGCTGATTGTGAATCAAAGTGAGAGAAAAACCATCATATTTAACATAAAGGTGCCAATATTGCTGATAGAAGGCTCTAATGGAGACTAATGACAGAGCTGCCATCTTATTACGAGATTCACATTTGTCCTTGTCAAATGGTTATAATGATCATATAACACCATTTAGGTGTAGATTTAGGTGTGACTTATGTTTTCCACAACTCACCTACATTTCAGTTGGTTTAAAACAATCACAAATTTACGGCAGTTTGTCAATCATTTGTGTAACAGTAAAATGATTGGGACAAAAACAATAAATAAGTTATTTCCCCTTCTTGGAAGCATTGATTTCATTTTTTTAACCACAATTTAAAAAAAAACTGATGGTCATGCAAATTAATGAAGTCACCATTTTCCTCCTTGAACATAACTATTGTAGTGGAAAATACACAAAACCGTTCAAAATTAAGCCCCAGAACTTGAGTGTAAAAAGGTTGAGTGTGTACATGACAGTCTGGTTAGAGGTGGCCTTCCTTAAAGACAATTAAGACAATTATTAATGTAATGAATGAATTCCACGGTCACACTGGCACAGCATCAAGGCTGTGTGTTCATGGCTCACCTCCTACAGTGAGGCGTCTCTCAGGACACTGCGGCGCACCAGTTTTCTCGCTCAGCTGTGTGTGGCTGTTGACACTGTTGTTGTTGTTGTTGTTGTTGACCTGAATGCTGTTTTGTTTCATCAGCTGCATCAGCTCCGACTCCAGCGCTACAATCTGCACAAAAACAAACACGTGAGATTCTGTTGGTTATAGATTGTTATTTACATTCTGACTGTCAGCACTGTTCCCCAGCCATGATCTGAATTACACAGCTCTGTGATCTCCATTACAGTGGGGTGTGCATGAAATACACTACCATCTCGTTATGACCTAAAAGTGAAAAGCCTGGAAAGTCTAAACACTCTTAGCCTTGCATGTTTTATCCAGACACAAAGTCCTTTGTTCAATCCTTGATCATTTACAATACATAAGAACTTTGAACAGGATATGCAGCAGGAGAGACGAGAGGAACTGCAGTGATGATGCCTCCCTAAAATAAGCCCATGCTAAACCCTGGGTATTTGAGTATTTGTGCCAGGTGTGAACACCCCTTTATAAACTCTTTGTGTGAGTGTGTGTGTGTGTGTGTGTGTGTAATTACCCTCACTTGCAGTCCATGGATCTCATCTAAATGAGCCTTTTCCACATCCTCAAGTCTCTTCTTCTCTGCCTCTTCCCTCTGGGAAAACTCCACCTCCCTGAGAATGAGCCGCACACTTTTAATTGAAGGTCCGGCACCTACGTGCATGTGTGTGTGTGTTTGTGTGGTTTGTTCACTGGTAGCATGAGCAGAGTCAAATCAGACGCCATGCATCTGAGGAGTCTTAGTATTATCCCACACCAGCCCCAATTTACAGCTGGAATAAACTCTCCTATTCCCCTCATCAAACTTGTCAATTAGACACAGGTCGCTTTTGCAATGTTGCCCCAAGCGGAACTACAATTACAGCCAGCCAGGCTGTATATGAGCGGTTATGATGGGCATGACATAAAGATAATTTCTTTCTCTCGATCACCTCTCGCTCTCTCTCGCTCTCTCTCTCTCTCTCTCACACACACACACATTTTACTGCAGCTCCATGGTACTCTCGGTGAGATCCAACACCACACACACACACACACACACACACACACACAGAAAAGCAATACAATGACTACAAATATATATGCAATACTTTTTTTTCTGTTCAGTAGTTTTAAAAACCCCTGTAAACATCTCACAGCTAACGTCTCTCAAATCCACCCAAATCTTATTAGATTTGGGTGGATTTGAGAGACGTTAGCTGTGAGATGTTTACACAAATGATTAACCATCAAAAATTAATGAACTGCTAAATCCAACTCTCCGCCCTAGGGTGTGGGATCAGTGGATTAAGTAGTGACATGTGTGTAATGACTATAAATGGTAGCCTCTGTTTCTTCTCTGAAACCACTAGTACGTATATGAAAGCTCTTCTGATGATCTCACTTCTGCTGGAAATCCTTGATCAGTTTCTTGGCCTTGTTGTATTTCTTCTCCAGGGCTTGGTACTGATTCTGAGCTTCCTTTAAGTGCTCGTTCACAGTGTGGCAGAGAGTCTGAGCCTCAATCCAGTAGCTTTCCAGCTTCAACATCCTTTCCTTATTATCCTCAATGCTCTGCTTTAGTTGGCTTCTCTCTCTCTCCCAGCGGGCCTTCTCTTTCTCCACTGCTGCCAGCTAGAGAGAGAGAGAGAGAGAGAGAGAGAGAGAGAGAGAGAGAGAGAGAGAGAGAGACAGAGAGAGAGACAGAGAGTGAGACAGAAAGGGAGAGAGAGAGACAGAGAGAGAGAGAGACAGAGACAGAGAGAGACACAGAGAGAGAGAGAGAGACAGAGAGAGAGAATGAGGGATTTAATCCATAAACACAACATAATCATACTAGCACAGCCAACTCCAGGATTACTGGCAGCCTTCAAGAGAAAAGTTTTATAAACAGCATAGAAGTTGTGAGGGGAAAAAAAAAAAATCAATGCAGTCTCTAGATCCGCTGTTGAAAATCTGTAATCTGGATTAAAGAGTACAAAGCTAAGAATATAAATGAGTTTGAAATGTTTTGCATTGAGAACATCCAGTATTCTTTACAAATTATTATTATTTTTTTACTTGTATTGCATGCTTCTTCAAATATACTTTGTACCTTAAATTTTTGAAAACGTGAAACTACAGTATCTTCATACGCTTAAATATCACTTGCCGCATATTATTATTTTTTGATGAAGGGAGTCAATAATTCTGAACCGGACTATGTTTTAATCTATCCATTCTGAACACAAGCCTTAATTCGGTCTTGTCATTCTGTCTTAAATGACACTTCCTGCAAAATCCCCTGCTAAAGATAAAATCAGAGGAAACACTCCGGTTTAGAGAAATAAAATTAAGAAAAATCAAATACAAGCACAAATTCATCATACATAAAGATGAGATACGAAAATCTTTTGAAAGGTAATTAGATGAGTAAAGGAACTGGAGTCTGCAGTCAGGCTTACCCAAGTGTGTGTGCACAATTTACAAGCCACCTTTACAGACTTTAGGTGGAGAAAGAAAATAACATCCATATGGTGATTCACAAACAGGAAATCAGCAAAAAATAAAATGAATAAAAAAAAATATATATATATATAAAAAATAAGGCAGATGCTATCTTCATCCAGGTAAAAAACTGAAAACTTTACCAGAGCCTGTGTATTGTTTATTATGTTGTTAAGCTGCTTATTTTCCAATAACAGCACGTTCCTATGCCCAGACACTGGAGACACTAACCATTTTTTAGTTTTTGTGGTATGTCCATGAAACAAATTCGTTTCTGTTGTCGTTTCCTTTATAACATCTAATAAACAATCATTACCAGGAACACATCAATACCAAACATTAGTATAACACGATATCAATGCAGTACTGTGCTTATTTACTCATGCTCATATAAAAGTGCTGCAATACCAGCATTGCAAGGATCTATACATTGTTCGTGAGTCAGACAGCAATTTATGGCACCTTCCACTTATTTTAATGACCCTGTCTGCTGATACTGAACTAGTCAGTCGCCCTCAAGCTCTCTATTAAAGATACTGTTCAAACTCATAACATAATCCTCAGCACAGGGAGTTCATTGCTGGCAGCACACAGCACCAACCAACATAAACTCTGCTGAATTGTGCCAGGATGATAACTGCTTAATACTCAGTAGGTTATAAGATCAGTATCTATGAGTACCAAAAAATATGAACTCATACTCAGTCTTAAAATTTTTTAAATGGTATCCTAATCTCATAATCTCAATAATCACGCTTTGCTTTGTATCTTGATGTTAATAAGACAAAAAAAAAAGCTTGCCATGCTGCTGAGAGACCAGAAAGAGGAAAGCCCTCCATCCTAAAGACTTTCCTCTGTTACAGCTTTAGCTCTGACACTGGAGACTCCTTCTAAAAATGCTAAGTAAAATCTCAAAGAAAACTTTACCATATCTACAACTAAATTTTTTATCTGGTTATGTGGAGTGTCCTGGTGAATGAGCTGTTACTACAGAAACATTAGCATGATAAATAACATATTAGAAGGAGCACATTAATATAAATGTGTGATTTGCTTTGCAGCTGGAACCGCAATCAGAGCTGCTGCTATAGGAAATTAATCAACAATGCTGTAAAAGTGCATTACAAAACATGTCTACAATGCATTTATGAACAGATATCATAATGCATTATGTAAACTCACACTAAGAAACCATATATATATATATATATATATATATATATACACACACACACACACACACACATATACACACACACACACACACACACACACACAAACACTTTGTAAAGTATGTAAACCTGTAATCAGTATTTTATAAATGCATTAAGAGTACATGAGTCTTAGAAAATATCTCAAGCTTCATACAAAGAAACAAACACTGAATGAAACTGAATACATATTAATTGTATGGAAAAACCCAAGTTCCTACCTTGCTCTTTAGTTTCTGTATCTCAGCCTCAGTAACACTGTGCTTGATCTGTAGCTGTGGACCGAAAGAGAGCAAAGGGGAGAGAGAGAGAGAGAGAGAGAGAGAGAGAGAGAGAGAGAGAGAGAGAGAGACAGGAAGAGAGTGAAGATGATTTAATGGTTAGGACAGAGGGAGATGTCCTCTGCAACCCTGCACACTCTCCCTCCCACTATCTCACATTCAGGATACACAGAAGTATAAGAGTGAGAGAGAAAGGCAGTGATGAATTAAAAGAAAAAAAAAACACAGTGTGGGAGAGAGCGGGTTCACAGGGATGCTGGGATTTTATAATTTAATATCAAATATAAGGCAACACATTTACTGAACTGTAAGAAGTGTAGCATGGATGAATGGGCGCGAGTGGGATTTTGTTTGAAAATCACTTGCAGAACTTATCTTTGAATACAGCCAACACTAAAACACAAATTTACTGCACAGTTTCAGTACAGTTTGTTTTGCATCACTTCACATTTATTCATTTAGCAGATGCTTTTATTCAAAGCGCATTACAAATGAGGAAATACGAGCAAAGCGATGTATCAAGTAGAGATCAATACAAGTAGTGCTATCCATACAAGATTTTAATTGAGTTCTATAGAAGCAAAGTGCACAGAGTAGAGGTGTAAGTGCAAATATCTTTATTTTATTATTATTATTATTATTATTATTTTATGAGTTGGTTAGGTGTTCACGGAAGAGGTTTCTTGAAGATAGTGAGTGAATCTGCAGTCCGGATTGAGGTTGGAAGTTCATTCCACCACTGAGGGACAGTCAGTCTGAAGGTTCCGGAATGGGACCTCATGCCTCGCTGAGAAGGCACTACCAGGCGTCGGTCGTTAACTGATCGCAAGTTGTGTGACGGAACATAAACCTCAAGGACGGTGTTGCGGTAGGGGAGGTGCTGTTCCAGACAAGGTCTTGTACATGAGCATCAAGGCCTTGAATTTGATGCGGGCAGCTACAGGAAGCCAGTGGAGGGAGATGAAGATGGGTAGTGGAGGGAGATGAAGATAACAATACTGGTATTAGATATCAGCATCCTTTACTCATACTAGTAATATTAAACGCTCCAATCCAATACCACATGATAGTACTGTATATGATGTAAGCCTAGTGTATGCTGCCACACTAATGAAGAGAGATGACTGATCTGAATGCATTTCATGATTAATAATGGCAATCAAAGCAAAGCAGACTACAAACTTTACTCTGTGAAAATAGGATGTAAGAGGAGGAACTACAGTATCTTCTTACAGTGCAAGTAATCTGATAAAACTTGGCACAAGGAGGTAATTGGTAGCAGCACATGACAGCAACCAGTGCTGCAGTAAATGCTGGCTAGGTAAGAAATAATTGTCTACAGACAAAGCTACAGTAGGTGAGTGTAAACAGCAGCTCTTACCAAAGGTGTTATTTTTGAAGATCAGCCACTATTGGTCAGTCCTTCCAGGATTTTGCCGTTGTAGAAATGGACATAAATTCAAGCAAACTATGCAATACCTGAGGAGCTTGCAATTTTATAATTGACCACAGATTTTCCACAGATTTGGGCCAAGACGCATCATGTGACATAACCACAACGTGCATCCAGCCAAAGCCCTCTAAAAGATCTCATTTACCGTATCAACAAACATCTCTGTTTTGTGAAGGAAAAACTATTTTGTGCAATTGCAATTTCGCCAATTCGAATTGCATCACAATTTTTTTTTTAAAACAGCAGCAATTTTGCACGCAACAATCACAAAAAATCTATGTGAAATCCTGGATGGACTGATTGAAGGGATGAACGTATTTTGCATGCAGCTGTACACAGGTGTTTTTCCATAGTGAAACAAAACCTGTTCTCCACTGCAACCCTACTTGACTCAATATAACTGATGTAGCTAGCTACTGCACTTCATTTAAAATCAACTGAACATAGGCGCTGTTCATGGCCACTATTTGAACCGAGCAAACAAACAGAGCTAAATAGAATTTTCTATGATGCCCCTGATTGATCAATACGTTAATAGGTTATTCGGTATTGGTATTAAAAAGTACTAAAAATCATATTCGTCTGAAATTAGCTGTATTGACACGTCCCTACTCTTCAAGAATACCCTCTTGCTAGTCTACTCTGAATGAAGTGCACTTGTAGCTTGTTGCCTACCTCTCGGAATTTCTGGAAGAGTTTGGTGGCATCCAGCTCTGATGGTGAGATGAGGTCTTCGTTTTCAGGCAAGTCGAAAACCTCAATGGTTACGTCTTTGTCCGTCCTGCCAGGTCCCACGTTCTCGTCCTCATCTGTGGCATACTCTCCCGTCTGAGACAAGCATACAAGAGGAAGTTCATGGACATACAGTGGTGTGAAAAAGTGTTTGCCCCCTTCCTCATTTCCTGTTCCTTTGCATGTTTGTCACACTTAAGTGTTTCTGAACATCAAACCAATTTAAACAATAGTCAAGGACAACACAAGTAAACACAAAATGCAATTTGTAAATGAAGGTGTTTATTATTAAAGGTGAAAAAAAATCCAAACCATCATGGCCCTGTGTGAAAAAGAGAATGCCCCCCCTACTAT